>APFE031103938.1:50038-67910 GCA_000404065.3 Pinus taeda | reverse complement strand
ATATAGGCAGAGAGTTAGAAAGAGCAAAATAATATCACTAGTCTTTAAAGTAGATTTTCTCATTTTTATCAGTTATTAGACTTACTTTTAGCTACTTCTTAATCGTGTCTTACACAGTACTATGTGTTAGAGGCAGAGAGTTAGGAAGAGATAAAATTTATCATTGGTCTTTTAAGTGATTTTCTTATTTTTGCAGCAGCATGAATGGTGTCTAATGCCATTAGAGAGTGGTTCTTTGCTTTTAGTTATTTTAATTCATTTCCTTCAAAGTATTCCTTTCTCAGCAATTTGTTAAGAATCACTAATCACACACCCTCACTCATTTAGAATTCACTCCACACACACCATCACTCATTTGTTTATAAATACATCACTTCATCTTAGGAAGATAAAATAATCACAAACAACACCCCCAAACGACAAAAAGCTTTAAGAGGTTGCTTAAGTACATATAGTACACCTTCACTTCATCAGCTTACGAGCCCCGGGTTGACAATTAATGATATCAATTTAGGAATACTAAATTGACCAAACAGTGGCCTCTACGGAGAAAATTCAAAAATTGGCTGCTACAGTGAAAGACTTTAATGATGAAATCGACCAATTTAGGTTTGAGGTTCAGCTACAAATATCAGAGTCACAACTAAAGTTGCAGCCCACTACCCTCCAAAAGTCAGAAAGAAGTGAGGAGCTGCTATCAAAGAAGGAATGGCCACTTTGGAAGATGTAATCAAGGGATTTACTGATCTATTTGAGCAGATCATGGAGTTATGGAACTTGCTATAGGAGGATCCAACTCTGCAAAACATTGGACTAGACATCAGGGAAAATAAAAGGTAGTTGGATGAAATCCAATCGGCTATGCAAACCTTGGCACAGATGCAAAGGTTCACTAGGTTACATGAAGGAAAGCTCATCCATAATGAAATAGATGAGCTGCATCACAAGGAAGTAATCATCTATTCAAGGATGCAACTATGGAAGGTGAGGCCAATCATTTGACTCTGTCAGTGCAGAATAAGCTCAAAGGGATGCAACAAACACAAAGGACCATGGGCCTTGTAGTTAAAATCCCAAATACTGAAAAAATGGTCGAAGAAGTGCACCAATTTGCTAGACAGGTAATAATGGACCTGCATGTATTAAAGATTGAGTTTAGTGAGCTATTGGAAAAGATCAAGGTACCACCAACATAGTGACTCGAGGACGAGTCATGAAATTGTGTTGGGGGACTATTGGGACAAGGTCTACTGGGGTAAATTTTGTAACTAATTTTCTTAATTATGTAAAATATCCACATTTTGAGGGAGCAGTGCGCAAATGTCATAGAATTCAAAAGGGACTTTAGTCCCTTAGTTTGTTAGAAGATAGGATGTTTTGTGAAGCTATGTAAAGGAGTCATAGCGAGTCATAGGAAGAAGACAATTGAATATCATTATATCGACGAGTAGTATGAGGCAAGAAAGTCCATTTCTTGTACTTTGGCGAAAGTGAAGGCTCCTGTAGCTGAGTGCATGGAGACCTTGGTAAGTCCGTAAGTTGAGTGAGTGAGCCCCTGCAACTATGTACGTATGGAAGAATAATCTATAACAGAAAGATCATATGTAATTGTTGGCTTATTGGGGCTTGACCCAGGTTTGGAAGTGTTTTCACCAAAAAAATCCCGCACTACTAGCCCTTTCGACAACAGTCCGTGGAACGTGGACTGAAGTCTCACTCAAGGTAGTATGGGAGGGTGCTGGAACTAGTTTTCCGCACCCTTGGGATGTCTTGATGTGGTCTGGAGGGGTCACGATCCGATTTGTGCACTCGCACTACACTGTGTGACTGTTTGGCCTTTGCATAGATCTGCGACGGGCACTTCATAGATTCTTATTATTAAAGGATTTATTATAGATCTTAAGTTCTTTCAGTGTGTGCACCCATACAGATTTGTATAAACACATAACATAAGAAGAAACAAATAGATCATAAAAGATGCATAAACCAGAATATAAACAGAGCAACAAAATGTCAAAACCAATTTAATTTTATTAATGTCTTCAATTCAGTACAAACCTTTTCCTACCATGTGCACACGGCTACAGGGGTCTGCACACATCGCTGCAGACTCTACTATGCCTCCACGCACACAGCTGCAGAGCCTCTATCTAACCACTAACACCCTTGACTCAGACTTACAGATGTAGAGAGAATATTGCCTTCATAAACACATAACATTCAAGATCCTCCAAAATGATGACCTCTAACCTTAGAGCCTTGCTCTATTTATACATTCCCATGGTCGTCGGACCATGGGTAGGCCGACTCACTTTCTATTATTTTACATTATTTTTGGGCAGACAACCCTTTGACTCGACCTATTACATTTTGCACTCTGCGCACTTCACGGAACTTTTACAATATCATTACCCTAACTTATGGGCTTTAAGCCCCAAAACTGTTACGCGAGGCCTCCACTTCCGAACAAGCCCCCAACACAATCATCATGACTCATCTCAAGTCACTCGTTGGTGCAGGGATACACGATCCCAAGGCTTCACGGTCCACCATCCTTGTGAGTGACGCACTATGTTCTGCTGCTTCCTTCTTATCTTCTGCAACTCTTATTCAAGCTCCTGCTCCATTGCCGCTACTAATTCATGCAACCGATGATGCTCATTCTGCTTTGCTTTGTTAACATAGAGCACCCCTCATAGGATTTTAGCTTTAGCTCGGGTGCCACCTGCAAGAATTATTCATGCCAACGCATCAAGTCTCCAAAGTCTGGTCTACTATATGCACTGTGTGTTGTAGCTTGTGTTGCTTTTTTGCAAGAAAGATGTTGCTATCCATGAGATCCCAATATTCAAGGTGCATCAGAGATGAACTGTTAACTGCAATTTCCTCATTTGTCTCAACATTCACAGTCTTTTCCTTATCTTCATAGGTCACCGGCCAACCCGTGGTGTAGGCAGCAACATCGAGACTAGTTCTACTTCGTGTCTAAGAATTTTCGATACATCCCCTACCGGTGGTGCTGAACTCGGCACAACATCTGTGACCGTCGACATCATACTGTCCAGAAGGTCCTACATCTTCATTGGCCATATTACAACCCCTGGGCTAACTCCTTTAGCATCAATGATCAATAGTTCCATACTTGTGGGAAGGCACAATAGCTCACTTCTCTCAATCCTGCAGATCATTCGGTGGATGCCCCCCTGCGATTTATAGACGTGTTGAAATTCAAATTTAGTCATTCCCTCCTTTTTTGGCACATTAAAGTTACATCTATGGTAGATCATTCTGAATCTGGCTCGTACTTTGTATCTTAATTGTCTACTGCCCTCTCCTTTCCACCATAATTCAGGAATCTTGTCGTGAATAGTGACAACAATGATCACCTCCACGTTTATCCATGTAGCAGCACAGCCCCTTCTACACAACCAAAACCCTTCTGACCTATCGATTCTATGCGAACCCTTGTTGTCACACAACTTCCTCACAGATTACTTTATCGTCCCACACTCTCTTTCAAATGTTTGGAGTGGTGAGACTGTGCTTCGGTCAGTTAGTCAGGAGGTTTGGCCCAACCGTGTAGAGCTTTAGGTGACTACCATTTACTCTGCCTGGGAAGGGCTCTCCATTACGCTTACTGAGATGGACCGCACCTCCATCTATGACTTCCTTGACTACATATGGTCCCAACCAATGCATTCTGACCTTTCCAGGGAATTTCTCAAACTTGCTATCATACAACAATACTAAATCGTTTTCCTTGAACGTGCGCAACTTGATATGGCGATCATGCCAAGCCTTTTTGCGCTACTTCTATACCTACTGATGGAATCCTGCCAGAAACCATTCATCCTCAAGTTCTTCCAGTTGCACGCGCCTCTCTTCCAAAGCCTTGTGGTCTACCATGCCTGTCATCACTGCTATTCGCAAACTAGGTATGATATATTCCATTGGCATAATCACTTCCATGCCATAGACTAACTGGAAAGGTGTCTAACCCGTCAACTTCTTGCATGTGGTTTGGTATGCCCATAGCACAACAAGTATGCGCAAATCCCAATCATTTCACTACGCATTACATACCTTGGTCAACACAGTCTCCAAAATCTTTTTGAAAGCTTTGACGGTCCCATTCTCTTGCGGATGGTACGACATACTCTGTTGATGATATATCTGGAATTCCTCAATGAGCGCACTGATAGTCTCGTTCAAGAAGTGCATTCTGTAATCGCTCATTAGAACTTTTGGGCATCCAAACCGTGTCAACATTTTCGAACAAAAATTTTGTAGCTGTAGCGGTCATGCAATCCTTAATGGGCTATGCTTCCAACCATCGAGTCAAGTATTTTGTTGCAATGATGATATAGTGCACACCATCTTTCCTTGAGGTGTAATAGGCCCCACAAAGTTGATCGTCCATTTTTCAAACAGTTGCAGCATCATCTATGGCTTGAGTGGCATTTCATCCCTCCATGATCATTTCCTAATCTGTTGACATACGTCGCAGGCCCGATAGTACGCTTTTGAGTCTTGATGTAGAGTTGGCCACCATAGTCCAATGCGAAGAATATTTTGTGTTGTGGTATGTCCCACATAATTTCCTCCTGCAACCCCCCAATGTGCTTTGGAAAGGATCTGTCCTCGCTCAAATTCAGGTACATACCTTTGTAATATTTAATTGTTGCCCATTTTGTAGAGGTGCCCTGCAATAACAATAAAGTATGCTACGTGTATCACCAGTTTTTTCTTCTACTAAGCTGAATACCCCTACAACACTGTCACTGTGGTTAAGAAGTTGATTATATCCTCAAAGTGGTCATCTGTGACATGCACCGTGTTAGAGCCTAGATTTACCTCAGGCTGAAAATGTAAGATCCTAGGTCCACATTAAACCACGCTCAGCCTGGTAGCTAGCCCTACCAGGTCAGGAGAGGGCTCTCTCCGGGTCAATCTCAGCTAATTATGATCACTAAAGGATTGAGATGACTGATTTGATTTCTGATATTAGGCTAGGTATAAATGTAAGGGAGTTTGATTGAATAAAATATTGTGTTTGTGGGCTCTAAGAAAAGTAGATTTTGGGTGCAGGGAATGAGGTTGTCTTGCAGGGTTCTCAATGGGGCAAGGTAGGCAACTATATTTGGCATTGTAAATCAAGTGAGATGGATGGATTAGATAGAGGAGGAGATGAAGAGGTCAAGAGAAGCCATGGATCCTCTCCAAACAGTGGAAAACATCAAAGGCTAAAGCAAACTTCAAGTAGAGCATTGCAATTTCAATGTATTCTACTTACACTCTTGTTTGATTTAGTTGAGAAGAAGTAAAAGAGAAAATGACATACATAACACATGAATAAACTCACAAATACATAAGAAAGCATTGTACCAAAACAAATTCCACAGGGATCCCAAAGAGTATTGCAAACCCTGGTCTCAATTCCTTAGCCAAAATATTGATATGAGTGTACAATGAAGCTCCTTGCTTTCTCAAGAGTCCAACCATGCTAATGACTGAAAAAACACATAATACATAGCTCATCCTAGGCTCTAGGGGTTCAGCTCACATTTTTAGGAGCTGATCCAACTGATTCTAAACTAAGAACTAGAAATTAGGCAATAGAACTGTATGCCTCTAGAAACAAGGGAACTGATTCATTCAGTTTCAAGAAACTTTTTGACTGATGAATCTACCTTACCAAGCGAAAATTTGACATATTTACATCATGATCCATCAATATACATGAAATTACATCACAAATTTATCATTAAGAAAGAGAAAAAGTCAAACTGGCCAAAGCTGGGTGAAAAACAGAGCAATACTTGGTCAAACTGGCAAAATTTCCTCTATGCATCGCCCCTGATTCTCTATGCGTAACACCTGTTTGGACCCACGTTTGGAGGCCTTACTGATGTCCAAATTAGCAACAAGTGTGCTTGTTGGAAAGGAATTCCTGTCTACTTTCTAACCCAAGTTGAATGTTTCAATTTTGCCTCCATTTACCCCTCCAAAGGTCAGTTCGCCCAACGCTGCTTCCTGTGTGTCAAAATAGGGGCAGTGACGTCATTTTTTGAGTGTTTTTGACCTTTTTGAGGGCTCAAAACCTGCCCAAATTTCTTGGCCATAGGTAGGCAAGCATAAACTTTCATGAAAAATCCAAAAATGTTGATTTTTTGTGATTTGAATCCCCTTAGCAAAAGCGAGCACCACGTGGCGCGACGCGTAGGGCAGAAAATTCTGTGTTTTAGTCCAAAAATTTTGAAAATGCAAAAGGTATCCCAAATTCTTTGAAGTTTGGACTGTGTCTTGTCCATCAAGCATTGTTCTAGGCCAAGGAAGCCTTGGCCAAGATCTAAATTTTATCTTGCGCTTTTTTCTTCTCGATCTCTTCAATTTTGCCTTCAAGCTACTTGATTCTAGCTTGGCACGCCATATTCCTTGACATGTAATGAAAAGCCATATGTCTCAACAATTTTTTCTCCTTGTTGGCCTTCTCCAACAATCTCTCTAAGTGGATGTTGGCTCTTTCAAGCCATGACTCCTGCTTGGCATTTACCTCTTGTTCAAGTGAAGTGAGCTCCACCCTCCTCCTTTAGGGCAGCTTTGGCGATTTTCTTTATGTTTTTTCCATCTCTATGCGGCCTCCTGGGTGCATGTACCTCTGTGGGAGAGTCACTGTGTGTCTCTTCTTCATGATCATATGACGGATCAGATGCCATCTCTGCTAGTGGATGAACTGTCTTGGAGCTTCCTTGATGAGAAATAGGTGAGTTGTGATGTGTTGAACTATCTTGATGGTGTGGTTTGACTTTTGCCACCAAGGGGAAGAGTGATACAACTATAGGGGGAAGAACAAATAGTGAGGGATCTAGGGATTGCTAGGATAGGGTTTAGTTAGGGAAATAGGGAATTAGGAAATGATTTAGGAATTTTTGGTATGGGGTTAGGGTTTGGGAGTTTGTATTTGGGTTTTAGGAAATGGGAATTGGGGTATGGGATTTAGTGAATTTAGGGATGTGTTTTGGGGAATAGGGAAATCAAGAAAACAAATGGAGCAAGGGAGTGGTGAGGTGAGGGGATAACTTGGTAGCAAAATAGTCAATACAAAACCCTAGCACTATTTTCTTTTGAGAGAGAGGAAGGGTTTGATTTTCCTTTTTCAATATCATAAGACAAACACCATCAAACAAACACCAACATGGGATAAAAAACTATGATAGAAGCTTCAACCTACTTGTATCAAGACGAATCCACGCATTTTGGGCGATTTGATGAAGTTTTTGAGAAAATCAAGCTTGGTAGCTCTATGCACTGCGCCTCAAGCCCAATGTGTCGCACCTACTCTATGCGCCATGCCCGTGTAAATTTACACTGCAGAGCACTGCCCAATGCGCCACACCACCTGCCTAATGCATTGTGCTTTTTCCAGAAGACTTTTGGAGGCCTTCTCGGTGTAAAAATTGGGTGGAGGATATCTCATTGGAAATTTTATTGAGTCTAATTTCCAACACAGCTGGAATTTTTTAATTTGGAGTTCATTTGCCCTGTCAAAAATCAAATCTCCCAAGACTGGTCAAAATGTGCCAAATGAGGCTGCCTAAAGGCAGAGTGCTGTTGGAGTCAACTTTGGAAGGTCTTCCTAAACTCCAAATTGAGCTCATGATAGCTCATTGGAAATCTATTTGTGTATAGTTATCATTTGACCCATCAAGCAAGTCATTAGGCCAACCAAGCTAAGAGGAAACTTGATTTTCCCGAGGTCACTTCAGAGGTGCATCAATTCTCCCGAGGCAATAGTATGTTTGACAGTTCTCTAAAACCATGACAACTGTGTAAAAAGTGAAGGAGGCTTTTCTTCCTTGGCATAATGGACACAAACATCTCTTAGTTTTCCTAAATTCATCTTTTATTGCTCAGAAACATGATTTGAGTAAAACCTACCCCGATGTGTGGAACATGGGATTTGTCAAAATGAAGCGAAATGAAGGGGATAAGGGGCTTCAAATTCTTGAGAAAACTTTTGGAAGTAGGGAGGGATGCTAGGAAGTGGGGGAAAGTGAAATTTCAAATATTGAGTGAGGGGAAGGGGTCCAAAAGGGCAAAACACAGGACTAGCCTAGAAAATTGTCAAGTTGTAGCAAGAAACTAGGGTTTGTGCAAAAATGGGGAATTTGGGAGATCTTAGTGATGGAAAGTGTTTAATAAGGTACATTTAGGATAGCGGAAGGTGTATGAACACCAGGATACAAGTTTTGCTGATGATTTGACCATCCTAGAGAAATTACCTTCAAAACCCTAGGAGAGGGAAATGAACCTTACCTAGGCACAACCGAAGCATGAACAAGGTGTAAAATGACCCAGTGGAACTTGACATGATGATAACAAACTATGAATGATGGTACAATCATCTGAAGGGTGACATGGACTGACATTTGGGCAACTTTGAAAGGAGTGAAAGTAAACCCTAGACCTAATACCTATTGACCAAATTTTGCTTGAAGACTCACTGAAATGACAAAATTTGACCTTGACACCTTAAAATCACTTTGTAAGAGCATGTTTGATCACTGGAGGAAGGCAGCAAAGACTAACACTAACATTGGCTCCAATGGGGATGGTAGCTCCTTGGAGGTGCCAAGAACTACAGATCTTTGGAAAGCAAACAATGCCTTCATCCATTGGGCAATGGAGTCAAAAAATCAAGCTGAAATGCATGACTGAAAACTGATGACTCAATGACACAAATTGACTCTCAGCCAACTAAAAACTGACTTGATACTTAAACACAACCGAAAAACTAGAAATGATGCTCAAAGTATAGCTTATTAATCAAAACCTACTCTAACAGTTTCATTCATCACCTGATCAAGTGAAATGAAACAACCAATGCAACCAAGTAAGTATTCTGGCTGATTTTTGAATTCTCCACAAGTGCTTGCTTATGAACAACAAGAGAGAGCTACTGAAAGGCAACTCCCATGAAAACTTGTGAACATATCTGTTGAATACTATGTATTCTCTATCCGCCTCCAAAAACACTGCATAAGGATCTTGAAGTTCTTGCATACTGGGACTTAGCTCATCCAATGGATTACTTCTCTTCTCCTCATACCATGAATGCAAACTTTGATCTGAGCTTTGTGATGATACTCTTGTTGAAAATGACAAAGAAACTGGCTGCCAGATCAAATTTGTGTCAGTACACATCTCAAGCTCACATATAGGAGAAGGACTTTGACTACAGACATCATCCAACACATCAGCTATTGGATCATGAAAAACTTGAAAAGACTGTTGCAACCCATTTTCTATTGGTTCCGATGAGATTGCATGACTTTTTACAGGCTGCTCATTTGAAGATATACTATGCAGTTTTCCCTTCAGAAACTGAAATGATTCAAAGCAAAATGGTACGAAATCATCTTGTATCATTTGATCATATGTGCTAGCTTCCAAGTCTCCATCTGCAACTTGAAAATCAATGGTATTTCGGGGGCTGCAAATCTAGATATGAGAAGTCTTGAACAAGGTTTTCATTGCCCGCAAGATGGTCCAAATGAAGACTTGTTGATAGTTGATTTCTAATTTCATGAATGTTGTCTCTGATGAACTGAAATGAAGCAAAACAAAAAGGCAAAGATCCTTCACTTACTTAAAAATTTGTTGCACTTTCCTTGTCATTTCCATCGCTGATATGTGATGGATGAACATTGTATTTGAGCTGCTGAAAGTGAACTTCTTCCTCCCACAAACTAGCTGCTGGTTTGTTTGCAAGAATAGCTTATGTTTGGAGAACATAATCATTATCATACTGATCAAACTGAGGCAAATCATCAGTATAAAACACATCATCAAGCATACATGTCATATCAACAGATCTCTCTTCTCCAAGATGATCTATAAGACAATCATTATCAGATTTATGACAACTGGGATAAGAAAGAAGATGTTTTGGATCAACAACTTGTTGTTCTTCAACTAGCGAGCGATGGGCTTGAAAATTATACTCATTCCTTCTGGTGATCCTTTGCATCATCTCTTCCACTGCACTTGCCAGAATGTCAAGCTTTACCTCTAGAGATGTCGATTCCTCTAGATCTATGTTTTTCATCTCTTCTTCCTTCAACTTTGCCCTTCGGATCAGCAAATGAGCCTTTACATCTACTACACTGTTCTGCATCTCTTCAAGTGTTGCAAGGTTCCTTTCTCTCAGCTGAAACTCCATCTCTAGATCAAAGGCACCCAGGTAGTGCAAGAGAGTGGATCCAGGAGGAGGTCTTATATTAACAGACATCGAATAATAAGCTTGGTTAAATCTGGCATAAAATTGTTGTACTGTCTCCCCTGGAAATCTTTTCAGTTCGTTATACTCTTCTATAATCAAGAAGGGTTTTGTCTTACCACCCACCTGTCGAGGAAAAGTTTGATGAACTGCTGGAAATATGAGATGCTTGCATCAGGCAGGGTTTTGAACCAACTCTTGACTTTGCCTTGCAAAGAAAGAGCATAAAGCCTTATACTGACATCTTCTTCATCAACTTCAAAAAGGTCAAGGAAAGACTCAAAATTCAGTACATGTCTCTCAGCAGTGATGTTGTCGCGTTCACCATCAAATCTTGGTAGATATAGATCATGATTTTTAGGAAAAGCACGAGATATAGGAGGTAAAATCAGAGGCTTGTATCGATCTCGAATTTTACAAGGTAGTGGAGTATGTACAGAAGGTGTAGAATCAGTCTTGGTCTCTTGAGGCTCATCAGTTTGAATATGGTCATCACAAAATTCAGAAAAAGGGTCTTGATCAAGCTCAAAGGCATGCAAATATTTGGTATTTACAATCTTTAAAGGGAAAGAGTCAACTATAGGTCGAGGATCTTCTATCAAATACAATATACTTTGTAAAGCCTTCTTGACATTCTCGGGAAAAGTGAAGAAATAATTTATAACAAAGAAAAAAACGTCTTGGATGAAATTCCAACTTGAATACCTGATCTCTCCATATTGTCCTTTCATGTTTTTGCTGGTCAGGTTCATCCTCCAGTGGAGTCTTTGGATCTGATATCAAAATTGATTTGGAATCACCGGGTGAATGATTTCAACCTTGCTGTGTCTGATCATTGTCCACCATCAACAATCAGATCTAACTTGATACATGTACTGGGGTGATTGTTTAGGTCAGATGTTCAATTTATAAACTAGACCGGAGATTGACTGAACTAGCTTTCATCTACTTTCACTAATGCAAAGCAAGAGCATTTCGAAGGCTACCTGGCTAACTTCAAGATCCGTCTGTAGTCTACAAAGCCAAACAATGAAAATAAACTTTCTTCCCCAGTGTAGTCGCCACTATGTTAGAGCCTAGATTTACCTCAGGCTAAAAAGGTAAGATCCTAGGTCCACATCAAACCACGCTCAGCCTGGTAGCTAGCCCTACCAGGTTAGGAGAGGGCTCTATCTAGGTCAATCTCAGCTAATTATGATTGCTAAAGGCTTGAGATGAATGATTTGATTTCTGATCTTCGGCTAGGTATAAATGTAAGGGATTTTGATTGAATAAAATGTTGTGTTTGTGGGCTCTAAGGAAAGTAGATTTTGGGTGCAGGGAATGAGGTTCAGTCTTGCAGGTGTCTCAATGGGGCAAGGTAGGCAACTATATTTGGACTCTAAATCAAGTGAGATGGGTGGATCAGATAGAGGAGGAGTTGAAGCAGGCAAGAGAACCCATGGATCCTCTCCAAACAGTGGAAAACATCAAAGACTAAAGCAAACTTCAAGTAGAGCACCGCAATTTCAATGTATTCTACTTACACTCTTGTTTGATTTAGCTGAGAAGAAGTAAAAGAGAAAATTACATACATAACACATGAATAAATTCAAAAATACATAAGAAAGCACTATACCAAAACAAATGGCATGGGGATCCCAAAGAGTATTGTAAACCCTAGTCTCAATTCCTTCGCCAAAATACTGATATGAGTGTACAATGAAGCTCCTAGTTTTCTCAAGAGTCCAACCATGCTAATGACTGAAAAAACACATAATATGCTCATCCTAGCCTCTAGGGGTTTATCTCACATGTTTAGGAGCTGATCCAACTGATTCTAAACTAGGAACTAGAAATTAGGCAATAGAACTGCATGCCTCTAGAAACAAGGGAACTGATTCATTCAGTTTCAAACAACTTTTTAACTGATGAATCTACCTTACCAAGTGAAAATTTGACATATTTACATCATGATCCATCAATATACATGAAATCACATCACAAATTTATCATTAAGAAAGAGAAAAGTCAAACTGGCCAAAGCTGGGTGAAAAACAGAGCAATACTTGGTCAAATTGGCAAAATTTCCTCTATGCGCCGCCCCCGATTCTCTATGCATAACGCCTTTTTGGACCCAAATTTGGAGACGGTCCTGATGTCAAACTTATCTCCAAGTGTTCTTGTTGGAAAGATATGCCTGTCCACTTTCTAACCCAAGTGGAATTTTTCAATTTGGCCTCCATTTGCCCCTCTAAAAGTCAGTTCTCCCAACACTGCTTCCTGTGTGTCAAAATAGGGGCAGTGAGGTCATTTTTTGAGTGTTTTTGACCTTTTTGAGGGCTCAAAACCTGCCCAAATTTCGTGGCCATAGGTAGGAAAGCATAAATTTTCATGAAAAATCCAAAAATGCTGAGTTTTTTTGATTTGGTGCCCCCTAGAAAAAGCGAGCGCCACGTGGCACGGCGCGTAGGGCAGAAAATTATGTGTTTTAGTCCAAAAATTTCAAAAATGCAAAAAGTGTCCCAAATTTTTTGAAATTTGGGCTGAGTCTTCTCCATCGATCATTGTGCTGGGCCAAGGAAGCCTTGGCCAAGATCTAAGGTTTATCTTGCGCTTTTTTCCTTCTCGATCTCTTCTTCAATTTCGCCTTCAAGCTCCTGATTCTTGCTTGGCAAACCATATTCCTTGACATGTAATGAAATGCCATATGTCTCAACAAGTTTTTCTCCTTGTTGGAATTCTCCAGCAATCTCTCTAATTGGATGTTGGCTCTTTCAAGCCATGACTTCCGATCGGAATTTACCTCTTGCTCAAGTGAAGTGAGCTCCACCCTCCTCCTTTAGGCAGCTTTGGCGATTTTTCTTTATGTTTTTGCCACCTCTATGCGGCCTCCTGGGTGCATGTACCTCTATGGGAGAGTCACTGTGTGTCTCTTCTTCATGATCATATGACGGATCAGATGCCATCTCTACTAGTGGATGAACTGTCTTGGAGCTGCCTTGATGAGAAATAGGTGAGCTGTGATGTGTTGAACTGTCTTGATGGTGTGCTTTGACTTTTGCCACCAAGGGGAAGAGTGATACAACTATAGGGGGAAGAACAAATAGTTTGGGATTTATGGACTACTGGGATAGGGTTTAGTTAGGGAGATAGGGAATTAGGAAATGATTTAGGAATTTTTGGTATGGGGTTAGGGTTTGGGAGTTTGTATTTGGGTTTTAGGAAATGGGAATTGGGGTATGGGATTTAGTGAATTTAGGGGTGTGTTTTTGGGAATAGGGAAATCAAGAAAAAAAATGGAGCAAGGGAGTGGTGAGGTGAGGGGATAACTTGGTAGCAAAATAGTCAATACAAAACCCTAGCACTATTTTCTTTTGAGAGAGAGGTAGGGTTTGATTTTCCTTTTTCAATACCATAAGACAAACACCATCAAACAAACACCAACATGGGATAAAAAACTATGATAGAAGCTTCAACCTACTTGTATCAAGACAAATCCACACATTTTGGGTGATTTGATGAAGTTTTTGAGAAAATAGGGCTTGGTAGCTCTATGCACCACGCCTCAAGCCCAACGCGCCGCGCCTGCTCTATGCATCGCGCCCGTGTAAATTTACACTGCAGAGCACTGCCCAATGCACCACACCTATTATGTGCACCGCGCCACCTGCCTAATGCGTTGTGATTTTTCCAGAAGAATTTTGGAGGCCTTCTTGGTGTCAAAATTGGGTGGAGGATAGCTAGTTGGAAATTTTATTTAGTCTAATTTCCAACACAACTGGAATTTTTCAATTTGGAGTTCATTTGCCCTGTCAAAAATCAAATCTCCCAAGACTGGTCAAAATGTGCAAAATGAGGTTGCCTAAAGGAAGAGTGCTGTTGGAGTCAACTTTGGAAGGTCTTCCTAAACTCCAAATTGAGCTCATGATAGCTCATTGGAAAGCTATTTGTGTATAGTTATCATTTGACCCATCAGGTAAGTAAAACCTACCTCGATGTGTGAAACAGAGGATTATTCAAAATGAAGCGAAATGAAGGGGATATGGGGCTTCAAATTCTTGAGAAAATTTTTGGAAGTAGGGAGGGATGCTAGGAAGCAGGGGAAAGTGGAATTTCAAATATTTAGTGAGGGAAAGGGGTCCAAAAGGGCAAAATACAGGCCTAGCCTGGAAAATTGTCAAGTTGTAGCAAGAAACTAGGGTTTGTGCAACAATGAGGAATTTGGGAGATCTTAGTGATGGAAAGTGTTTAATAAGGTACATTTAGGATAGGGGAAGGTGTATGAACATTAGGATACAAGTTTTGCTGATGATTTGACCATCGAAGAGAAATTACCTTCAAAACCTTAGGAGAGGGAAATGAACCTTACCTAGGCACAACCGAAGCATGAACAAGGTGTAAAATGACCCAGTGGAACTTGACATGATGATAAAAACCTCTGAATTATGGTACACTCATCTGAATGGTGACATGGACTGACATTTGGACAACTTTGAAAGGAGTGAAATCTAACCCTAGACCTAATACCTAGTGACCAAATTTTGCTTGAAGACTCACTGAAATGACAAAATTTGACCTTGACACCTTAAAATCACTTTGTAAGAGCACGTTTGATCACTGGAGGAAGGCTGCAAAGATTGACACTAACATTGGCTTCAATGGGGATGGTAGCTCCTTGGAGGTGCCAAGAACTACAGATCTTTGGAAAGCAGACAGTGCCTTCATCCATTGGGCAATGGAGTAAAAAACTCAAGCTGAAATGTATGACTGAAAACTGATGACTCAATGACACAAATTGACTCTCAGTCAACTAAAAACTGACTCGATACTTAAACACAACTGAAAAACTGGAAATGATGCTCAAAGTAGAGCTTATTCATCAAAACCTACTCTAACAGTTTCATTCATCACCTGATCAAGTGAAATGAAACAACCAATGCAACCAAGTAAGTATTCCGACTACTGTTTGAATTCTCCGCAAGTGCTTACTTATGAACAACAAGAGAGAACTACTGAAAAGAAACTCCCATGAAAACTTGTGAACGGATCCGTTGAATACTATGTATTCTCTATCCGCCTCCAAAAACACTGCATAAGGATCTTGAAGTTCTTGCACACTGGGACTTAGCTCATCCAATGGATTACTTCTCTTCTCCTTATACCATGAATGCAAACTTTGATCTGAGCTTTGTGATGAGACTCCTGCTGAAAATGACAAAGAAACCAGCTACCGGATCAAATTTGTGTCAGTACATGTCTCAAGCTCATAGATAGGAGAAGGACTTTGACTACAGACATCATCCAACACATCAGCTATTGGATCGTGAAAAACTTGAAAAGACTATTGCAACCCATTTTCTATTGGTTCTGATGAGATTGCATGACTTTCTACAGGCTGCTCATATTAGGATATTCTGACACATAGGAAATAGTTAAGTATAACTTGGTCTAGTATAGAGTTAGGTAAAGTGTGTTTCTTTACTATGTAATTTTGTAACTTACAATCCGACGGTCACGATATGTAGTGATCCGACGGTTCATTCTCTCCTCGGTATTACCGACACTTGATCCGTGGTTTAGCACCTGATTGGTCCATGATCTCTATTTAAAGAGCATGGAGGGTCATTTGTAGGTTAACTGTTCATGAGAGAAGCTTATGTAAATTTCAATTCTTTTATTAATAAATTGCTTGAAGTGGCCGCATTGGCTCAGGCCATGGACCGTTTCCCTCTTTGAGGGTTTTAACCACGTCAAAAATACTGGTGTAGTGATCTGTGATTTGTTTGTGAGCGGTGTACTTTGGTGTTCTGTCTGAGGAACTTACCTTGTAAATTCCTACATGGTATCAGAGCTATTTGAGGGCCGCGTCGGTTGGTGATCCAAATCTGAAGCCAGTAGAACTGCATCCGACTGCCATTTCCTAGATCTGATGATTCTGACTGCTTTCGGGCTGATAGGACTGCTCTGTTGTGTTAGGAGCGTCTGTTCCAGTGAGGAACCCCTTTCGTTTCATGTGAAAAGGTTTCTGGTATCCCTAGCTACGTCATTTTTAAGATCTGGAGGTATACAATATTTATTTGCAGTTTCTAGTTATTTTCTCTCTGTTCATTATTTCGGTTTATTTAGCTCCTTTTTTATTACTGGATCTATACCTTTCATTTTTGCATATGCTCTTTTCCCTGTGACTCTGTGCGATCTGGGCAAATCAGAAATAGAAAGGAAGGATTTTTCTCATGCGTATGCTCTTTTTCGGTGCGCCTTAGTGTGATCTCGGAAAATCAGAAACATTGAGGAAAGTATTTAGTTTCTGGATAAAGCTAACTTTAAGATGTAAGGTTTGTTTTTTTTGTATGTCCGTGTTGGGTTTTGTGTTTTTGTTTTATAGGGAAAAAGAGCTTTCTCAAGCAAGCACGCAACCCAAAGCTTTAGTGACCAAAAGAACAAATCCCCTTGCCCCGCCCCCCCTCTCTCTCTCTCTCTCTCTCAAAATTTTAGTTTAGCTCACTTGGTTCAAAGTTAACTTATGAGAGTAGAGGTCTTGACTTCAAGTCTCCTTTTTTTTGGAAAGGGGGCGTTTTTTTTCATTTCTGCACATTCCCGCACTTCGTCGACACCTTCATCAACTTTTTTTCAAAAAGCCATAACTTCTTCATCGGAAGCCATTTTCAGAGCCGTGTTTTTTGAACCAGCCTAATTTTTCAAGATCTTTCCTTTGGAACACTTAGTTTCAGCATATATAGCTTCAGTTTCTGTTAAAATGGAAAGTCCATGCCAAGTTATTCTTGACAGCACCAACTACTTCCAATGGTGGTCCTACATTGTGGATTTACTTAGAAGTAAAGGTCTTTACAGAATAGCCTCAGGCCAAGAAACCAAATCGAAAGATGAAGATAAGGTAGATAAATGGGAAAATAGGCAAGATCAAGCACGTTGGTTGATAGGGATGTCTATTTCTCCAGATCTTAGATTCCATATTGCAGAACTTGATACTCCTGATGAAGCAATGAAGCAGATTACTAAAGTTTTTGGAGTCACAAATGAACTTAGAACCCATCAACATGAAAATGAGTTGCTTACATTGGACCCCAATAATTTTTCTTGCATTGAAGATTTTTTGTCCAAGTTCAAGACCCTTAGACTTCTGTTGAAAGGTGTTAAGGTTAAGAAAGAAGATAGTAACTTTATCTATTCCATTCTTACTAGGTTGGGACCAGCCTACTCTGTGTTTGTTTCCACCTTCCATTCTACAAGAGAAGCCTTCATTTCTCAAGGACAAACTTACAAGTCCCCTTCCTTTGATTATTTTTGTGATTCTTTAATAAGAGAACAAGAAAAATTCTTACACCTTGGTCTTCTTAATCTTGGAAACTCTTCTAAGAAAGTGTTAGCGCCCAGCAGCAACCAAATTCAAAGAATCCTAAGAAGTCGTATCCTAAAGGGAATGATCCTAAACCAAACAAGGGTCCTAAGCAATTTCAGCATCAAAATGAAAAATCATTTCACCAAAATGATAAGGCAAATAAAAACAAAGGGAAGAAGACTGATAGACATTTCCACTTTTGTAATCAAGATGGCCACTTAGAATCCAAATGCTTTAAGAAGATGGAAGCC
>APFE031103938.1:2054-46136 GCA_000404065.3 Pinus taeda | reverse complement strand
TGAGAGAAGCTTATGTAAAATTTCATTCTTTTATTAATAAATTGCCTGAAGTGGTCGCGTTGACTCAGGCCGTGGACTGTTTCCCTCTTTGAGGGTTTTAACCACGTCAAAAATATTGGTGTATTGATCTGTGATCTATTTGTGAGCCGTGTCCTTTGGTGTCCTGTTTGAGGAACTTACCCTGTAAATTCCTACACTAAGCATATTCTGTTTCAAGAGACTCAAGTTGAGCTCCTCATTGTAAATCTCTGCTTTAAAGACACAATAAAAGGCCACCACTGAGAGTTGGACCGGAGACGTAGTCCTGGAGAATAGGGTGAACTCCTTATTAATGTGTTGTGTTCTGTCTTTTCTTACTGTGTTTCCCTTACTGTTTTCCATTTTCCAATGTCTGTGTATTTTGCAATCTGATTGATTTGTTGCCTAAAATAACATAGACACACACCAGCACATGAGTCTATAATACCTTCATTCATATTTAATTAATTGAGATCACTCATGAGTGATTTTTAGATCAACAAGCTATTAAGAAAAAGATAAAATTGAGAGAAACACAAGTACCTGAGCAGTACAAGATGGTTGCTAAGATTTCAAGGAGGGAGGCTCCAAAACATAGAGAGAAAAATTTTGGAGGGTGGTTGTAGCCACTACAACTTTGGAGACACACTGGTAGAACTCAATCTCTCTGTATGAACCTTGTTTCGTGAAAAGTGAGTATAACTCCTCCAAAAGTATTATTCGATCCTTTGATCGTCATGGCTTCAACACTAGCTTGTGTTAAAGATATAGTTCATTTCATTCTCATGATCGATCAGTAGACATACTAAGCCAAGTCAACTGAGTTGTTTCGATTAGGGATGAGGGGTATATTGGTGCACAAGTAATATAAATGTCAGAGTCTTAGTTTTATCTTTGGTGTTGCTCCGCTACCAGCAGGCTTAGATAGTACTCTGGTGGAGTCACACAGGAAAACAAGAATTGTTCTTTTGCCAGTGAGCCTGGTCAGTACTCTGGTGGAGTTACTTTCATCACCTCACTTCTTAGTAAGCCGTTCTCTTCTTTCACCTTATTTGTTTTTTTCTTTTTCCATTTTTTTCATTTTCAAAGAACTGTGCATAGGCACTTATTTATTTCAGAGGTGAAAGAGGGAACCCGACTTATTGAGAGTAGAAGAGGTTGCCCCTTCAAAAAAGTATGTTATATATACCTTTGACAATACTTGTTAAGGTTTTCCCCCTCACCTTACTCTACTTCACTGAGCTGACGAGGGTTAACCTAAAACAAACCGATTAGAGTAGGAAGTACTAGTTAAAAGTGAAAGCGTTGTGTTTTCACCAAGACCCCCTCTGAACATAACATATTTTCCATCAGGGTATCATTGACTAAAGACAAAATGCTCTTCATAAAGAGAGAGTACAATAAATAACCAAGTGTTGATAGTTGTATAAGTCCTCTTATTCTTCGCCTTACTTGTCTCGAGAGCCACACAAAGTTTCATGCAAAACTAAACCTATGGGTGCATAACAAGCAAACAAACGAACAAGAAAAGAGAAGTAAAAGAAAGAAAACCAAGTAATCAAGCAACACAAGAAAGCAAGCAAAGTAAACATGCAAACAAAGCAATCAAAATCAAACACTACTCCTACTCCTAAACTAAACAATACATGGGCCCATTCACGTAAAGTGATATTTCCAATGCAGCCACTGACACATTTGCTTACCCATATTGGTGAAGGCCTGGTTAACAAAAAAGATAAGCATGTAAACCAGAAAACAAGAAAGATAAAACAGTGAAGACCAACACGCTCCGAGTTTAAAACCGTTCACAAAAAGAAACAAGTAAAAGTGAAAGATAAGCATTTTGCGAACATATCATGGTGATAAAACACACTGTGTGCAGACGATGAACATGCACACTCTTTTGACCGTGACAAACGAGAAAACATGAAAAAGAAAGAGAACTTACATTTTGCAAGAGTGCTTATTGTGTATGATTCCTCCAATGCATGAGCAATGGGATCATGTGATTTCGGTGGAGGATGTGAAATCTGTGAAATGGATTGATCTTCAATGTAAACATGAGAGTGATGAGGAGATTGGGGTGTTTCAATAGATTTCTAATCGAAAGTGGGACTGGCATTAAGACAATGAGGACCTAACATAACCATCAGTGCGCGTTGAAATACCTCGACAACTTGAGGGGCTTCCACTTCATCGTCAGGTAGATCATCAAAGACTGGTGGCTTAGAAAGATCAACAATGAATGAACCAACATCGTGATCAAACGAAGGAGTAAATAGATCATGACAACCATGATCAGAAAACTTGATATATTCATCGAAATCCTCATGATTTGATGAATCATAGAGAGGGCTTGATGAGAAACAAGAATGTTCACCCTTTGTGTTTCCAAAAATGAAAGATGAAAGATTGAATGGATTTGCAAAGAAATATGTCCTCTCTGCAATGTAATGACACATTGACATCTGGTGTGTTTTCTGAATGATCGGAATTAAAAACATTCAGGAATGAATTTTTAGAAGACAAAACAGAAATAACATAATCATAAAAGATGTCAGGAAATAGTGGATGATCCGAGGGTAGAAGGAGGTCATCCTTTGCCACAGGCTCTTCTTCAAATTCCCACACATTCTCATCATAAATGACAATGCAGGTTGGCTACTCAACACCAACTTTGTCGACAACTTGATCCTCGTGAACAAGAAGTGTGGAGTCTAGAGAAGGAGAACATAACATCGTACAATCCGAAGGATCAACAAAATGAGGGGATGCAGGTTGAGAAAATGTGACATCGTGACAACCAATAGTCTTGCAATCCGAATATGCGCAGATATCCAAAGCATGTGGGATGGGAGGATGTGACAATTCAATAGATGGGTGTGCACCTTCTCCCACCTCACACTGCGGAGCTAGAGATGTTTGATGAGAAGCAGGGGACGGGTCACTTGTGACAACAACCTTGTCCGTTTGAGATTTTGCAGCTCTAACACCAAGGTATAGTGGGAGGGTTTCAAATGATTCTAAGATATGTGGATTTTCAGATATGTGAAGAAGATACTGAAATCTTTCATCAAGAATTTTCCAATCGATTTCATCTTCAGAAATTTGAAATGTAATATTACAAAAGTGTTTGTGAAATTACTCGATAGATTCATTAGGTGATTTCCGTAATTCCAAAAAAAAATATTGAGTGCTCTACGATTATATCGATATAAATCACATGCAAACTCTCCGATCAATTCATCAAAAGAGTGAATAGATGTTGTGGGCAAAGAGACACACTACTGCAGTGTGTGCCCTTGAAAGGTGAATGAGAACAATGAGCATGCAATGTGATCCTCATGGATTTCATTCCTTTAACAAAAACCCATGAAGGAAACTTCATGTATAAGCAAGGTTTCTTTGCCTTCGTCATCATACAAGTTACATGACAAGTCATTCCAAAGATCCTCTGACACTTCAAAATGATGTCTGTGAGACAGACATGTCAGAGGTTGAATCGTAATGTTAGTCATGAAAGATGTGCAGAGATTCAAAACAAACTTTTAGATCTCAACTTGTCATTTGGCTCTCCTTCGGGTGCAATAAATTTTGACGGTATTGGACCCGCCAACATGTCAAGGGATCTCCCCCATAAGAAGTCCCAACTAGACCTCAGACCATTTGGAGTAGGAGTCCGAATAGTAGGTAGTAAAGTTATGCCTTGACTGCGATAATGCGCAGAGGTAAGAAGGATATCTTTGTCGAAATCAAGTGTATGACCTTGCAGTGAGTCAAGAGAGATGCATGGGGAGGTTTTAACACGCAGAGGGGGGAAAGAAGTGTATCCCTTCGAACCCAGTAATAGTACGCAACCTGGAAAAAACAAAACACATGAGTTGAATGACATCACAAGATGGAAAGCAGAATAGTCAACAATCCAAAGTGATGGGTTAAACCAACAACACGAGTTCAACAAGATTCATACAATCGTATACGAAGTATTTCATACACAAATTCATAAGTTAAACATAATACATTGATAAAGTAACCAGAATAATCGAACTACAATAACAACATATTCATGAAGACGTGTTGTCTTTGTTATATTATATAAAGTCAAAGTTTCATCCATACATAAAACCATGATAGCCACTAGCCCCAATAGTGGGATCTTACAGTCAACACCACCTTCTCGTCCAAAGAGATGTACCTACTTTGCACTGTGGAGAAGCCAAGGCTCGTCACAATACTCTCCAAGCCCTTCTCAAAAAAATTCCTAGCAAAAGTTTGGCTCCCAAAATCCTATTCTATGAGTTAAGAGGTTCTATTTATAACAAAGGGTGGGGTGACCCTTGACATTCCCCTTTGTGACTCTTGGACTACCCTCATGACTCTTCAACTTCATTACATATAACTCTTGCATTACATATGATTGTTTGCATTGCAATAATGACACTTGGAATTTCACTTTACATCATGTTCACAATAATAATGCATTTTCCACATATATCCATGTGGGACAATAATAGGCTTGAGTCAGCAAAATAAGACAACACTAAGACTCATACGGTTTTGGAAATACCTACTCATCAGCACCTTCTCCGTGATCTTTGGTGACGAACTGATGCCAAGCTTGGTAGTATGTAATGGTGTCGGCATACTACTTGATGATGGCTTTCTAGAAACGAACTCTTGCATCCATCACTTCTGGGTATATTGATCTAGAACCCCTGTCTAACTCATCCTGCAACCTGTGTAGCTTGGTTCTAAGCATAGCCGGGCTGTCGACATATCTTTGCATGTTTCTGCGCTGATCTACAAATTTGTGCTGGTGGCCATGTGCAACCACTGATCAAAGTATACGTTGAGCTCCAGTCGGACTTGGTTCTTGTCTTTGGCTTTGGTGAGTGTTCCAATTGATGGGGTGTCATACTTTCTCACCACGACATCCAAACTCCTGAACAACCGTGCATATGAAGCCTCAACATTCGTGATGAGTAGTGGGAATTCCTCATAGTTTCGAATTAGACTCTGGATGCGTGCTTTTTCCAACTCTACCTATGGCTTCATCATCTTGTGCAAGTGAAGCGAGGCTCCCTTGTACCTCATTGTCCATGTTTGTACATGATCAACAATGGCATGTATACTTGTGAGTGTTCGTGCTATCTTAGTGCAGTGTTGTTGATGATCATGTAGATGGAAAACTTCCTTGTGCATGATGACGAACCTGTCATAGAGTCTCTGCACGACTGTCTCAAGAGCCAATACTTCAGCAAGTATTGCTTTCTTCGTCTTTACTCTGGTGGATCCTGTTGATTGTTCCTCTCTTTGCCTAGCTGCTTGCAATTCCTTAGCCATGCGCTCATTTTCTACTATCAAGAACTTCACACTTGAGCTTGTGGCTTTAGCATAAGCCTTTGTAGCATCATCCAAGGTTGTTGGATGTCTTCGCACATCTGACACAATCACTCATTATTCAAAGTGCGTAGGTGATGCATGCTCATTTGGGATGTGCTCTCTACGTGCCTATACAACTCTGTGTTGTGACTCGTCAAAGGCTATGTTGTACACATCTGTTCTCGGATTATCCTCAAGGAAAACAATATCCCCTTGTTCACTTGGGACTTGCTCTGCTGCTAGAGGTAGTGAAGCTTGTGGAGTGACCTTGGTTTTTTTTGGCATGAGATTAGTGTCATGATCTTGTTCCAATTTTTCCATTTCCGTGTCCATCTATTCTACTCTCGGTTCATCCTGCTGAGCAAGTTCTTGTTCCTATAGTTTCTCACTCTGTTCCTCATCTGTAGCTCATGGATCTGAGTCTTCAACCTATATCGATGCAGTTTGCGTTGTCTGAGCACCTTGCAATTCCTCCTATTCATGTTCATGTTCCTGTTCCTATTCATGTTCTGCTTCCTTCTCTCTTCTGCGCAACTCTTGTTCTTCTTTGAGCTTCTGCCCTACTTCCTGCAACTTCCTCTTTGTCTCTTCCAGTCTTTTCTTATCTCTTATTTTTTTCACTCCTATCCTATTGTTTTTTCACCTCTTTGCTTCTATCTCCAAAGCTACTCTCTCAACAAGTGGATCTTCCTTAAACTTGTAGCTTTGATCCGCCTATGTACTTTCATCAATCTTCTTCTTGCCTTTGTCTTGCACAGGTTTGCTACTTACTGTTGTTGTTGTTGTTGTTGTTCCCTGTGGTGTTGCTACCTTGAGTGTTGCTAGCCACTCTACTACCATGTTGACTGTTTCATTGAGCCTATAGGAGTTATAGCAATATCTCCAAGCGTCTTCCTCTGGCCAATGACACACCCCATGGATCCAAGGATAGTACACTCTTGTAAAGTGGTCCCTGCATAAGCCATGGGGATTGTACGAATTGAAACTCTTGGTGCCCAACTTAAACTTCTTGAAGTCAATGACCTCGACATCCACTTATTTCAAACTCTGGATCATTTACAACCCAATTAGCAAAGGAAGCATAGGTCATGGTGCCTTATTCTTCCTATGCAATCCAACTGATAACCCTGTCGAGATGTGGTATGCAACCTCTTGCATGACCAACATGTCTGTGGAAAAATTTGGCAACAAATGCAGAGCCTTGTTTGTGTTGTACATCCTAATGAAGGTGCCATCAGGTGAGGCATACCAATTTGCAATGTTCAACAACACCTCCATTGTTTCCTGGGACATGTAATGTAGATATTGTTCAAAATTCATCGTGTTTAGAGGGGCAACGAAGTGGTCAGATAATCTAGCCATGACTCCTCAGCATATGCACTATGAGAGCACTTTGCAATATATGTTCACAACATTCTCTGAAGGTGTCCATGCCCAACCCATGTCAGGAAATTGTTGATGGGCACAGATTGCATCGAGCAGGTAGGCAGACATGAAGAATATTGCTTGTTGATTCTTGGACGGACTCCGAACATTTGATACATGCACTTTCAGCTGGAGAGCCAACATGCCAGACCAGTTGAAAGGTTTTCCTTCACTTGCCATCAAATTCAACATAACAACCCAATTCTGATGGAAGGTCTCTATACTCTCTTGGCCATATAGGGAACATGCAAAGATGACTAAGAGTTGGTAAGCCTTCCTGAGTGTCTTCGTTTTGTAGATTTGGTTGGGTGTCGTCCTGAACTTTGATGGCTCCCTTACCCAATGCTTCAAGATGTCTCTTGTGTTCTCGCTAAGTTTGGTAGTGTATAATGGTGCATCCATCATGTTCACTAGTTGCAGAAAATGATACATCTGCTAACAATCTTCCGTCCTGAAGGTAGCAAGCTCTACTCCACTGACATTGCTTAGTATAATCATCTCAGGATCAATGCGAGACAATCCAGTGCATCAAATTTGTGCATGGAAAAATGGGATACCTGCATGCAACCTTGTACAATCCTGACTTATGAATGTTGACATAGACATGACGGTCCTCTAGATTCTCCTCAAAGTTTCCTGCTAATACAATGTTGATATCTTGTCGTGTGATCTTCATGTTTTTCTCAATGAACAGGTTTGTGTCTGCATAAATGGGCAACCTTATAGACACATGTTCAACCACATCTCCAATACTGCTTTCAACTGTGTCCTTTGATCTATCTCTCTTGGATGCCATGTTACATGTATTTTTGAGAAGTCGCTCAACACTTGTTGTACCTAGAGACATATAAGACACTCACAGAAAGCCAATGTCCGCTGAAAAACATAAAGCAACTCAGGAATCGATCATGTGGAAAGTTGGGTGACTTCTGGGCAAGATTGTGCAGCATTGACCCTGAGAGGCTGGGAGACTATCAGCTAGAACTGCACATTACGTAGTCCCAGCTGCCAATGAGGCTTGCTACTGACTAGAATTGCACAATATGCAGTCCAGAGATGCTAACTATGGACTGGAATTGTGCAATATGTAGTTTAGTCAAGTTGGGTTGTTAGTTAGAATTGTGCATTGCGCAATTCCATTGGGCAAGACTGGGGCACTACCTCCCAGGATTGCGTAGAGCATAGCTGGGGGCCAGTGTTGGGAAATTTTTGCACAATTCCTGGAGGCAAGGGAGTGCTTTGACTTCCGGGAATGCGCAGTGCATGTCAGGAGGAGCAAGATCTGGGCAAAGGAAAACCATAGCTACCCAAGGGCAACCTGAAAATGAGAGAGACTAAATGAGTGTGCAAAGTTGGTGCAAATATGAGTGAATAGTCATGCATGCAATCCAAGCAAGCGCAGAAATTAGTGAAACGAAAAAACAATGAAGCTGATGAAGATATTCATTGCAATGGCGACTGTTAGTGTAGAAATAAGGTTATGCATGTGACACTAAGGAAATGCAATGCGCAACTTGAAATAACACTTCTATAGGTTAAAACACATTGAAACGCTAGCGGTCGTTCACTAAAACAAGGAAAACAACACTCATACAAGCCAAGAAATCAAAAGCAATAGAAAAAGCAACAAAAGGCATGAAAAGAAAAACTTACCCGGAAGAGTTGCACCAACTCTGTCGAAGGTTCCTATATGCCTTGGGAATGTCAGAGCTTCAAGATCGAATGTGGAGAATGAGCTCTGGGGTGTCGTTTAAATAAATTTAGAAGTTTTTGTGTTTATGACACACATGCCACAACCTAGGAAAAAGTGACACTTGGCGGGAAGCTTCTAAAATTGATTTTGCATGTAACTTCCAACTACTAAAAATAGATCCCTAAAATCTAGGGATGTTTTTTCATTTTTTTTTCCTTTTTTCTTTTTTTGGGAAAAACTGCCATGCATGCAAGGAAGAATTGCATTGTTCTGGGGGGAACCGGGCAATTTACCAGCACATGCAACATACAACCACTAAGGGGAATCTTCTGTGACGTTTCTGGGCTGAGTGGCCCCGGTTGTCTCCCCGGTTATATGCAATTTTCCAGAGCAAGGTTGTTGGCCTGCTCTATGCATTTCTGGAGAGCAGTGCTGACAGACTACTCTGCTTGATTTTCCAGAGCAAGGCTCGCTGGCCTTCTCTACGCAATTTCTAGAACAAGTTTGGTTGGCCTGCTTTGCGTAATTTCTGAGCGCAAGGCATTTGTTGGGTTGCTCTGCGCAATTCCTAAGTGCAAGGAAGCTTCCCTCTAGGATGGCACAGTTTTCCCAAACAGCACAAGACCGGTTGTGAAACAAGTGATAGGTCAGCTTGTGGTTAGTCGACAGAACGAATAAGTGAACACAAGCTTTTAAGTGAAAGATAAAATCGACAAAAACACATGTACCTGAGTAGTGCAAGATGGTTGCTAAGATTTCGAAGAGGGAGGTTCCAAAACGCATCGAAAGAAAAAATTTGGAGGGTGGTTATAGCCACTACAATAGGTGGCTTAAGGCATCCATAAAAATTAGCTTAATGAGGCCATGGTGAGCAATGCCTTGGTGTTTCCCTTCCCTCAGTTTCTAGCTCATTTCAAAGATAGGTTGTAGGAGAAAATGTGGAACATTGAGTCTCTGTGGAATGGGTAATTCTGTTTTGAGTCTTAGCTTATGGAGAAGCCTAAAATGATAGGCATATAAAATGCTCAACCTCACCTCATAGGATATTTATTTGAGAATGTGATAAGCCACTCCATCCCAGGGGTAAGGTAGGCTTTCTCTCCTCACTCCATTTTTATCTTCTATATTCTCTATGGATGAATTTCTTCTTGGTTGTGACCCATACTACCTTATCCTCCTTGCTCCATCGAACTCCCAAGTGTAGGGAAGACACTTTGCTTAAGATTTCAACATTTAAAGAGATGGAAAGTCCTCTAACAACAATAGTGGTACTATTTTGTCCCTTATAATTTAGTGCCATGGAAAATTCCTGAGTTATGTCATCATCATACCCCTTCAACTATTCAAAGAAGCCCATCCATTGATGTCTTAGAAAAATATATACCATAGAAGGATGTTGATGAATTATTTTGGTGTCTGTGGGTTCTCTTTTGTTGAAACCTCCCCACTTTTCTCCTATTGCTCCTTCTTGGGGTTACTTGGGTGTATTTTTAATTTTGGCCTCAAAGCAGTCTTGGGTGTAAAAACTGTCAAATTTTCCTTTTTATCAGAGCGGGAGAAGGAAGATAATATATTTTTTTTTATCAAAACAAACTTTCCCATCCTTATCTTGCCTTCACATATAACAATTTCCAAAGGAAACTATTACACAATTGTTTGCTATAGGGTACTTAATTCATGAAGAATTCTCCATGTAGATGTATGAAAATTAAAGAGGGAGAAATCCGCTTACTCCTTTCAAGATAACTTTGTCATGTGCATGAGGGTTTGAAGACAACTTTGGGTAGTTTTTGCTTCCTTTCTTCCCTCAATTCTCTCATGTGGCTTCCTTTCGGGCCTCCTGTAGCAGTTCAGATCCTCTTATAGCTCCTCTTATAGCACCCACAAACACAAATTGAAGCATCTCGGTGGCACCGTGAGAAATCTTTGATAGAACTAGCTCGTCATTCTCCAATTGTTTTCTAGGAATGAGCGATTATGCAATGGAGTCAAGCCTTGTACTTATTATTCCTTTTTATGGTAAAGGATCGGATCACTTTGGTGACATGGCTCTTGCACGAACTTCCCTTTTTTAACTATTCCCCCCACTCCTAGTAATCATCACCCTGCCCCTCGTGATCATCACCTTGCTCCTCATAATCACCACTCCGCTTAAGTTGACTTTTCCATGTTGCATGTATAACTGAATGAACTTTAGTTTACTAATCAAAGGTGGTCAAGTTTACTAGACACCTCCAACCCTTAAAAAATCATTTCTCGACCATTAACACATTTATTCATTATATGCGTAAGGAAGAGGTGAGGGTTGTCATACTTGAGCCTAACAGTGATATCAAATCGTTGGAGATGTCTGCATGTTGGATTTGGACTTCATAACATCATGATCTTGAAGGCGTTGATTTCATTTGCTTGCTTCTACATAGGTCTTCATATCTATGATGATTCCTTGACTGATAAAATTGTTGTGTGTGCAGGGTTCTTCCTACTGTCCAATCTGCTACTAGTAGAATGGATGGATTATTTAATATATTCTCTCTAAGGATGGTGTATCCCTTCTCAACTTTAGAAATGGATTCATGATGCTCAAGGTGGATGGATCTTCTGCTTTGTGGGTGTAAAAAAATTGATTATGGATTATGTTGTAACTATACAAGATGCTACAGGAGGAGTCTCCTTCCTATAGCAATCACTCAATTCCTCTTAGAGACATCATATTGCATGTGGGATTGAAGGAAATTCATAAGAGGTGTAAGGATAAGATTAAAATCATCAAGCGGTGGTGTAGGTAGTGGAAAAGTGGAAGGTTGAGCTTTTTCTATTTTTTTTCTTTATGTAGGGCAGAGTGGAATTTGAAGATGAATTTTAGCTATATGGAGTGGATGAGTGTTGAAGGGGTGTTGGTGGACCTCTCCTAACAATTTCTAAAGAAAATATGACCTTTGGACCCCTTTCCCCCAATCGTATTTGCCTCCTATAGAAATTCAGGTTACTCCTGTAGCAAAACAGGGCCTCCTGTAGCAACTCAAGTTGTTCCTATAACACTTCAACAGGAAGGCAAAACATGGTCCAATTGTTGGCTAATTGATAGAGAGAGGGAGGGAGGTCAATGAAGAGGGTAAAAATGAAATGGATGGCTGGAAAAATGGAGGAATGGATATGTAGATTATATTTTGTAGCCATGGTTCTTTTGACTGTCTAGAGTCCTGTGAAAGAGAGATGTTAGAAAAATTGGTGTAAGAACTCCTTCCTTGTGTTTTTTTTTTTCTTTTTTCTTATTTTCTTTTTTTAGACACGTAGGTTATCTCTGCAGAGTTTTTCAACCTGCATTTCTTCCCTAAGCATCTCAGAGGAGGTTTTCACCAGGGGATATTTTCATCTTTTTATTTTCTTTTGTTGTTGTTTTTTTTTTTTGCTTGCCCTTGGGATGCCTTAGAGAGGTTTTCAACCCTAGAGTTGGCCTTAGATGCCTCATAGAAGTTTTCACCTGGGCCCTTTATTTCTTTTTCTTTTTTCTTTTTTTTAGAAGTTGTGTGGATTGAGCACTATGAGCCTCTCAATCACTTTCAATTCTTTGTTGATCGAACTAATAAACTCTTCCTTGGACAGAGGTATTTTATACAATTTCAACCTATAACCATTGACAAGTAAGGGAATCCCTTCCTCATCAATTGTTATTATCTGAACAGACCCATTCTCATGACATTTCTCTACTAGGTAGGGACCCAGCCATCTTGTCATTAATTTTCCCTTGAAATCCTTGAATCTAGAATCATACAGCAGGGCCGAGTCACTTTCTTGGAAATTCTTATCCCTAATGTGTTTGTCATGCCAAATATTCCTTTATAGTTGGATTACCTCAGTGTGCAGAAGATTTTGCAACCTGAATTCATCCAAACCATTAAGTTGGAGTAGCCTCTCCTATTATGTTGTAGTGAATTCCAAGTCTAATTAAGTTGCCATCCTTGAGGTGTTGTATTCAAATTCAATAGAAAATAGGTCCTTCCCATAAACTAGTTCAAATGGAGTGAATCTAATGGTGGTCTTCCAAGTGGTGTTGTAGGCCCAAGTGACTTCTACAAGTCTGTATGCCCAATCTTTTCTATTGTTGCTAACAACCTTGGTCAGAATGTTTTCCAATGTTTTGTTTGTGACCTCCACTTACCCATTTTCCTGAGGGTGATAGGTAGTGGATGTCTTATGCTTGAGGTGATGCTGCCTCATGAGATCTTCAATCAGATTTGCTGTAAACTGTGTTCATTGATCAATGACTAACTCCATTAGAAAACCAAACTTGTAGAAGATATTATCTCTCATAAATTTAGCCACCTTTTGCTCAGTCGTTGCTTTAACTGCTTTTGTTTCATCCCATTTCATCAGGTAATCAATGCACACAATGATATATGTCCTTTTTGTTGATGGGGGATCAATGGGCCCAATGAAATCCATGCCCCACTTCTCAAATGGCTATAGAGTCACTTGAGGTTGTAAGGGAATTTCATCCTTAAGTGTGAGTTTACCCATCCTCTAGCATTGATCACACATGGTGATGTACCTCCTTTCATATTTATGTAAAGTGGGCCAGTAGTAACCTACTTGAAGAACTTTGAAGGTTGTCTTCTTAGCAGCAAGGCGGCCTCGACACGGTCAATCATGGCATGCTGAGAGGATTTCAAATACCTCCTCTTTCCTCCACATCTCCTCAGGATTTGATATGGCCCCAATCTGAAAACATTTTCCCAAATCCAAGTGAATGGGGCACACTTTCTAATAATATTGCTTTTCTCCTTGGAGGATCGGTTAGGAGGGAACCTCCTAGCAACCAAGTAGTCGGCTATATCAGCGAACAAGGAGAAAGAATTGAGGTGGCGAAGAGATGTCCATCTAGAAGTTGATCATCTACCATTTCTTCCTTTTCCAGCAGGTTGGGTTAGTCTTGACAAGAAATATGCAACCACATTCGCTTTCCCTAGATTATCAATAATAGTCAAATAAAATTGTTGCAATAATAACAACCATCTAATTATCCTAACATTGACATCAAGTTTATTCATTAAATACTTAATCGTTGCATGATCAGTGTGAACAAAAGTTTGATAACTAGTGATATAATGCCTAAAATTGTTCAAAGAATCGACCATAGCCAAGAGTTTCTTTTTAGTGACTGTATAATTCAACTAAACTTTAGAAAGGCTCTTACTAATAAAATAGATAGCATAATGCAATTTGTCTTCCACTTATCCTAAGGCATCGCCTACAACTTTATCTGAGGCATTTGTGTGTATATGGAAAGGTAATGCCCAATTGGGACCTCTAAGGATGGGTGAAGTGGTTAGCTTGTCTTTTAGTACTTAGAAGGCTTTCTGATAGTTGTTTGTCCAACAAAAAATTGAATCTTCGGCCAGTAGTCCAAACAAGGGTGAAGCCAATTTACTAAAGTCTTTAATGAACCTTCTATAATACCTAGCTAATCCAAGGAAACTCTTGACATCTCTTTGTTTTTTAGGGATAGGGATGCTTTTGATGATGGAAATTTTGTTTGGGTCGACCTGTATCCCTTCCTTGGGTATAGAATGGCCAAGGACAATCCCTGCATTCACAAAAAATTCACATTTCTCGGGACTTAATGAAAGATTCATTTCAATGCATTTCTTTAAGATTTTGCACAGATTAAAAAGAGCTTCCTGGAAGTCACATCCATAAGGGGTGAAATCATCCATGTATATATGAATAAATTCATGAACAAATTTAGCAAAAATACTTAGAACTTCCCTCTGAAAAGTAGTAGGGACATTGCATAGACTGAATGGAAGGACTCTATAGGCAAAGGTACCCCAAGGACATGTGAATGTGGTCTTGTCTTAGTCGTAAGGGCTGATCTATATTAGGTTGTATCCACTAAATCCATCTAGGAAGGAGAAGAATTTTTTCTCAACAAAGCCATCTAGGACTTGGCCAATGAAGAGTAGAGGAAAATGGTCTTTCTTTGTGGCCTTATTAAGTTCCCGATAGTCAACACAGATTCTCCACTTCCCAGTTTTCTTAGGGACTAAAATGAGAAGTGACACCCACTCACTATATGAAATGGTATATATCAACCCTACATCCAAAAGCTTTTGTAATTCCTTTTTCATAATGTCCTTGAGAGCTAGGTTCATTCTTCTCTGGGGTTGGCGCATAGGCTTGCATCCCTCTTTGATGTAAATATGATGAGTATACACTGAGGGACGCACACCTTTCATCTCCTTATAATCCTAAGCTAAAACATCCAGGTGTTGCCTCATCACACTACATAATTTTTCTTCATGCTCAGTTGAGAGGGGTTGATATTTAAAGTTCTGGATAGGCCAATCTCCACAATCTTGGAATGTTCTAGGCTAGAGTCAACAGAGCACAAATCAGTCTAAGAACTGCTCATAGATTCTTTCATTAGTTCATCAATTGGTATGGCAGTGGGAGGTTGATTCTGTAACATATGGTCAATAAGGTCATCTTAATCAAGTTTCCCCCCTCCTATAACAATATCTAAAGTGTATACTGGGTAGAGGGATGTTTACCAAAATTATTCATCTTCCCCATCCTCTAACCATAAGGGTAAATCATGCTCAATAGAAGGTTGAGCGGGAGAATACAACACAAGTTGTTTTGATAAATGTCCATTCTTAACAGTCATGTTCCCAGCCCTGCAGCTAATGTAGGCATCAACATTGGCCAACCAAGGTCTTCCTAGGATGAGAGGATGGCCATTAAACTTGGTTTTGGGTTGGAGAACTAGGAAATTAGTAGGGTAGTCTGAGGATTCAATGGAGACCATCACATCCTCAATAACTCCCATAGGAGCTACTGTGGATCTATCTGCAAGATGAAGCATTGTAGTGGTCTTCCTCAAAACCCCTTGGAGATGGAACTTCAACATAGTTTCCATGGTCATTACATTGATTATAGCCCCAAGATCAATCAAGGTATTAGGGACCATAATGCCATCAATGTGCACATCCACTATTGGGATACCAGGATCCAAGTACTTAGGAGAGATTACTCTCCCAAGCATCAAATCAGATAGTTGTCCAACAACATTGATAGTGGAGGTAACTCTTCTTCTTCTCCTAGGTCTTTTGAAACATTCCTCCTTAATAGGCTTGTCGTAAATGGAAACATATTTGATGGCCTAGAGAAGAGGTATCTTGACACATAAGTTCTTCAATTCCAACAAAAGTCTAGCCTCTTCAAGGGTGTGATGGTTAGGGTGGACCAACCTTTCAGCGTAAAGAGGTGTATTGGCTTGAAGGGCATGCTCTTCCTTCTCTTATTCAAGCTCTTCAGGTAGATAAGGTAGGTGATTATCTAGGAGCACCTTCCCAGACTGAAGGTTGATCTTTTGTATTTCCACATCATAAGAAAGATAGGATATCTCCCCACTGTAAACCTTTTGTCCCTGCTTATTGTTTGGGTTCGGATTAGGTTGAGCAGGCATTTGAGGCTTCTTAGGTGGAGTATGGTGAGGACTATGTGGTTGAGGTTGAAGTGGAGGTAGTAAAGAAAGAGATTGGGTTGTTTGAGGCCTCCATCCTGGGGAGGGGTTTCCCCATTGGGAAGATTGGGGGTGGATATGGATGAAATGAAGGATTGATAGGCTAAGGAGGATATTAAGGGTATAGAGGAGCATAAGGCCAAGGAGGAGGTGTGGACCATGATGGTTGAGTGGAAGGGTACCAAGGCTGGAAAAGTGCATTCTGATTTGAATTGTAATGAGAATAATGTGCACCTTGCATGCCCTGTTGATATGGCTGAGGACCTTGAGGCCATCTTTGGTTAATGAAACACAATTGCTCTGACCCACCTTCTACCCCTCCTTGGTATGCTTCCTTTAGAAATGGAAGAGAGGTACATTTTTCTGTTACATGATTCTCTTCACAGACTAAGCAGACTTCTATGACATTCAGTGGGAACTCATTCCTAGGATGTCTCTTAGTACATCTAGGGCATAAGATAGCTAGTGTCATTTCTGCTTCCTCTTGCTTCCTTTTAATTTGCATAGTATCCATTTGCAGAGAAAAGGTATGCAACATTTCAGTCTTAAAATCCTCCAACATACTTCATATCTCATGCTTGATGATTGTTGTAGAGGGAGAGGAACTGACCAAGCCTTGGCTAGACCTGCCCTTTTTCCTAGCAACCCTAGAGTGATTCTTGAATACCATTTTGATGTCATCATAAGGCAACTGGTAGATATATCCTCCAGACAACATGTTGAGGGTTTCCATTACATCCTCCCTAATCTTCGGAGAAGAACTAGCTTGAGTGACTCAAGATCAAGGGTATAGTTGGCCCTCCTATAATTAAGCTGGAATCTTTCCTCATAATCCTCTAAGGATTTATCAGGTCCAAGGGTCATCCTAAATATTTCTTCCTTTATTTCTTTGGACCTACAATAGTCTTTGTATTTTCCATTGAAGGCTTGTTGCATTTGGGCCCAAGTAGTGATGTTGTCTCCAGGTAAACTTATAAACCAATGCAAGGTTGCATCTTTGGGGGTAGATGGAAACAACTTCAGCTTTTGTTTATCAGAAACATAATTATAGGTCCTACAGACAACAAACTCAAACATGACGGTGTCAAGATCTTCATAGGTTAGGCCATGGAAGTGTGGAAGGAAAACAAGGCTTATATCCTTCATTCTAGACTCTCCATTGGTTTCTCTGATAGGGAAAATCTCATTGTGTTTGTTTTCAGCCATGGTTTGGGTAAGTGAAATGGGTTATGCTTCTCTTATAGGTTCTTCAAAGATTTCAAGTTTTTGACCCAAAAGGTTTTCTAACTCCCCTCTAGTCAGAGAGGGGAGTTCACAGTCACCAAAGAAGAATGAAGGGTGACTGCTTGAGGGGGTGGGTGTTTTTGGTAAGGATTTCCCTTGGTTATCCCTACTCCTACGAGGCATGAAAGAACAAATTTCTTTTTGAATTTTTCACCTTTTTTCAAAATAACAAGACTGATCAAAAAACAAAAAAACTCGTAAGTAGAAACAACACCTACTTAGACACCTCCTCGACAATGGTGCCAAAAGTGATGAGCTCTGCTATTGCACCAAAGATGTTGCAACTCCCAAGGGCCTCTCAACTTAAATTATCAACCTAAGGTTTGTACAAACTAAGAGGTGGTCGTGCTATATGCACAACAAGTTAGGTTCTAGTCATGTCACCCTCATTCATGAAATCAGATCAAGGTGTTCAGAGACCACTCCAACTAATTATAGTGAAACTTCTTATGAAAGCATAAATGAACACGATTCTAACTACAAAGGTGAAAATGGCATTCATTAAATGTAAATGCTAATTGAAATTGCATGAAAGGAAGAGGCTAGTCTATTTGCAGAAGTAGGTCATGTTACTCTACTTGCACACTTAATCAAATCAATAACCTACTTGCATGCATCATTTGTCTACTCACACTTGCTTGAAAATGAGGAATCCAATCTTTAACATACCTATGAAGAAAAATATTAATTCTAACTCTGTTTTTTTTTTATGGTTACAGTGAGGAAGGGATGAGGTTGGAGTGGCCTTATAGTCTTCCCTAATCATCAAATCACAGTTTGGGGGCCATTATTCAACTTAACTATGCCAAAATCAAAATATGGAGCAAAATTGGTTGAAGAAAACAATGCTACAAGATGGTGCTACAAGATGTCCTATATTGCTACAGGATGGTGCTACAAGAGGTCCTATATTGCTACAAGAGGACCTGTTTTACTATAGGAGGAGGGTCCAAGAGCTTTTTGAGGACAGAAATGGTGTCTTGGAGGCAAAGGAAGGTGGATGAAGGTAGAAGGAGGTGAATGAAGGTTGTGGAAGCCCCTTAGTAAAGCCTTGTACCCCTCAAAGGTCTATCTTGCACCAAAGTTTATGCCCACGATGTCCTTCATTTACCTTAATAGAGTGACTTAGGAGACAGGGTTTGGAAGCAAGGTGAGGTGCCTAAAAGGAAGATGGAAAGGTCTGGGTGGATGTGGAAAGGTGTGACCACCCCTTCAAATCAACACAAATCTTGTTGCTAGTCAAATACATACATCAAATGGTCATTATTGTAGAAAAGTAAATTAACATGGAAAAGGTAAGTTGAATATTATTGAAGTCTACTCTAACCTAAAACACAATTCCAATTGCCAAACCAATGTTGCTACCTCCTAAATTGCATAGATTAAACATGCAAAATGATTGCAATATGATACTAACAATTTCCAAGAAATCATAAACAAATATTTTTGAGTTGTTATTGTAGATCTTTCCAATCACTCTTCCCACAAGAGAGGTGATGGGAAAGCCTGCAATTACAAGTTTTTATGATATAACAGCTATTGGAACTGGGAAAGAATTGCAATATTTTGAACAAAAACAAGAAAGAAATACAAGAGAGGGACTAAAGCCTATGGGTTGGGCCCAAACCCAAGGGTTTCATCCCTCCAAAACTAACTCACATGTTGACCAATGGTAATCTTATCATTAACATAAAAGAATAGTCGCATACATCATATGAAAGATAAGAATAACAATGTCAAGCACTAGCCTCTCAATAGCTACTCTTAGCTGCAACCAAAATTTGAATCATAATGAGCCTTTTAGCTAGTTTATTTTTACAAAAGTAATTGAGGGGAAGATCCCTTGAAAGGAGGAATGCTCCCCTCCAAAATCTTGAGATTTGTGGATCTAGTTCCCTTTGACCTTGTCATGCCATTGGAGTTCCTTGGATGCTATTGAATTTGAGTTGTTGGTGAGGATTTTGTGATCTTCAAGCCAAGTTAGGGAATTAATGATGTGGGCAAGCCCCCTATATTCTCTCTAGTCGTCTCCATCAAGCCCCTGCATGGTAAATATCTCCAAAAATGCTTCCTTCTCCTGCATATTAACCACATTATGCTATACAATATGACAAACACCCTTTAGTCTTCCTACTAAGCATATTATGGATAAAAATGCAGATTAATGTGAGAAAATGAGAGTTTTAAGGGCTGGAGGATAGCACATTGAACCTCAAAATATACCTATTTATGGCCCCCATCAGATTGTCCATAGTTTCTTCATGTTTGGTTAATGTTTCCTAAGGTTTTAAATGTCAAAGTCACTTACACATGCTCAGCCTTTGAGGCATTTACAAGCACTCTTCTTTCAAGAAAGCCTAGTTATCAATGTGCACCTTAGAAAGTCAAGCACTGCACAATCCTTGTTGATAGTAACTGCGCAGATGCTAAGGACAGTAACTGTGCAGTTCTCTATGGATGATGGTTGCGCAATTCCAAGAGACAATGCTTGTGATGTCTCTGAAGACAATGATTCTACATATCCTAAAGACAGAAATTATGTAATCCTTGTACACAATCAGTGCACAACCCCAAGTTGACAGTTCTCTCACTGTTAGTAGCAATTGTATCATCTCCCTAATGAATTTTCTCAACTATCACTTTTGTGCGCTTTGGTTTTCATTAGTGTCTCTTTCACTTTTGCAATTGTCATTTTTGCTTGCTTCCATTTTCACAAGTGGCACTTTTGTGTTCTTTTCAATATAGCATGTGTTTCTTTCACTTTCTTTAGCTTTGTAAGTGTCGTTTTCATGTTTTCTTGTTGTTTGAGTTGTCGCTTTTGATTGTTTTCACTCTTGCATTTTTCACATTTTAGTGCACCTCTAAAGGCCACCCTAGCACATTCTTCTATAGTAGTTGATCATATATATCATAAGAATATATGTTAGACACTTTTCCACACTCAGCCATTTTGGAGCTTTCACTGACTTTGCAACTTGCTCAACCTTCGACCAATCTTTCTCCCTCCTGGAACTGTACATTGCGTGTTCCCAGACCACAGTGAAGCATTTCGTATCTCTCGAAACTGCACACTACGTAGTTTTAGAGGACAATCTCCCTCCATGAGCACACTAAGCAACCTTGAAACTTAAGCCATCAATTCAACTGCCTAACCTTGTCAACTACGCAATTCTTGTTCTCTCTTGCCCTAGATTACGCATTACGCAATTGCAATGGGCAGTCAGAGCTCTCTATGCCACTAACTTTCCCAACTACGCAGTTGCCTAAGCCTTCCTCTCAGTGATAGCACATTGCGCAGTTCTAGTAAGCAACCCTGCCTCTGTGTCTCTCTGAGTTGCCCAACTGCGCAATTATCTTCATCAGGTGAGCCTCCCACTACGCATTGCTCAATTCTAGTGAGCAAGGGATCATCTATGTGTCACTAAAGTCCTCAAATACGTAATCCATTGAGTTTGTCCCTAAAACATTGTGCATTGTGCAGCTACAGTGACTAGTCATGCTCCTCCTGCGAACTGAGATCCCTCACTATGTAATCCTTTGTCCTAGCTTGTTCCCTATCGCGCATTGTGTGGTTCTAGTGGACAGTGAGGCCTTCCTTTAGTCCTTGTGATGCCCAACTGCGCAATCCCTACATCTTCCTTCTTGGGCACTTCTCATTACAAATCATCATTCAACAAGCTCAATACCTTGCCTCCTCAACTCCCTCATTGCACAAGAAGACTTGTCATGCCCTCCTGTATTGTTCATTGCGCAATTCCAATTAGTAGTGATGCATACCTGAGTCCCTACAGCCCTCAACTATGCAATTCCCAACCTCTTGCTCACAAAACCCTTGCATGTTGTCTCATCTCAATCAACATCTTTCATGAGAAAGAAGAGGTAGAATAGGTGGTTTTTAGACTAATGTTGGCTTGTCTCACCATTGTAACTATGGACTCGAATCTTTCACTTAATAACCAAAAGTTTGTTGGGCTAACCCACTTTCATGCAGTATCATGAATATTGTAAGATTATTCTTTAGATGTTTGTGTTATAAGTTATGTTCATGTACTAAAGAAATCGAACTACTTCATTGCCTTTGGTGCTTATCTTGTTGGATATGTGTTGTATTTGTTTTAATAATTGTTGTGTCTATGTGAACTATTTCGCTAGATAAATAACGAATCTTTTTTTGCTCTCGTGTGCATCTCTTAGGATAGTACTATTACTTTCATTTTAAATACTCTTTACTTCCCTTTTGTGAAAGCCTCATTTTACTCATTGCAATTAGTATTTCACAGTGTCAACTTACATGCTGATTTCAAAGGTTATATGCATACTCTCTTATGTTATTCATTACAGCCAAAGCAAACCTTAGAGTTATGGTGGTTGGGCTGATACTCTGGATGGGGCTCCTACTCCAAATGATGTGAGATCTAATTGGGACTTTACATCGGGGAGACCCCCTTGGTTGACGTATTTCCAGCACTGTCAACAACACATTTTTGTATCGTATTCCTCTTAATAAACACTCCATGCCTTTGATTTATTTGTTGTCATATTGCATATTCTTATTAACTATGGTATCGATGAAACTTACATAAGCATTCTTGGATAGCCAAACCATGACAAACATTCTTTGGTAATTGCAAGGAGAAATAACAAATGCCCACAAAATAATGTGTTGCATGTACATATTTTGGCAGACCAGTCAACTTTTTCTTTTCTTTTCTTTTTCCTCTACTGGTGTAACACAAAATAATATAAATTCACTCTTAATACACATGAAGGAAATTCAAAAAGATTCTTTAACACAAATGAAGGAAATTCAATAATATTTCTTATGTTGTGCAGAAAGAATTTCTTTCATGTTTTTAAAAGCCATCTCTGAGGGTACAAATTAGAAATAAAAGTAGCAGATCCATTTTAATGCTGAAGAAACATTTACAGGAACGAATAAAAACAGAAAAAGGGAGTGGGGAAGGAGACACCAAAAGGTGCCTTCATGATTTTTCTCACTTCTCGATGATTGTCGGTCTCTATAGGCTTATACTTATCTTCCTTACCCTCGGTAGATCCTCCACTCATATCACGATCCTACATATATAACTTCTCCCTCTCAACCATTTTTAAGTTATAATATGGCTGGCCCCTGCTCCCTTTCAGTCGTGATAAATAATACATAGCAGTTACATACATGTGGGTAAGTTTGATACTTCTAATTCTAAGAAGTGACTTTGTGCACTACCTGTACAGTGGACAACAAACAACTCCTTAAGGGGGGCAACACTACTCAAGCAGGCATGAAGCGCTGAACGTGCTATATGAATAAATTGTAATTGCATAATCTTACCAGTGTGTGCAATATATGGATAAAAAGAAACAAGAAAATCATGCAACATGCGAGAGCTATCTGCTTATTATCTATGGGAATACGTAATTAGCATGCAATGAGTAATGAAGTAGACTAGAATAACAGATACATCATGAGCAGCCTACCAGATCTATCTATCTAGTTTTAGGCTTCTTTGTTTGAGAAGATAAAACTGAAAATTCAACTGACATATGAAATCTGTAACTCACTAATATCCAAAAAGTTCTAACTAATTTACAAGCTATATTAGTTACAAGACATTGTATTCTAGAACTTTCAAAAAGAAAATATTGACCCATTTCTTTTTTAGACAATTTTGTCCGTAAAATCAAACCTTCAAAAAATCAAGGAACATAACTTCCACTTCAAAAACATCACAAAGCTGATATTGCAAAAAATTCTGCTCAAGGAAGCATCAAAGCTATTTTTGTTTCTCCACTCTTTTTCTAATATACACAAGCTTTGTAGTTGGGAAAACTCGTCTGTTAAATTTAATCGCTCTACTTGGTATCACCAGTAATCTCCACAGGAGCACTTACCATCCTTGAAATGATGAAAACGACTAGCATCCCTCACAAAAATTTCTCGCTCAACAGTCTTGGATATGAGCTTGATGGCAGAGTGGCAATCGCCACACACTCGGAGATTTTTTGTAATCCTGATAGGTATCCCAGGGGATATGGTGATAACACCAAATGCAAGTGCAAGCTTTTCACTATGGTGAAAAAGACCATATGCCTTCTGCTCCTCTTCTACATCATGCAGCATGAAGCTTGTGTCAACCACATACCCCGCTTCTTTTATTTTCCCTGATAAAGTCTCTAGCATCGCATAAATGCTCTCTGTTTGTGGGTGTGATCTGTCTCCTCCAACAAAAGCATACACCTTCCTATTAACCTCAATCCAGCTGCACCCTGGTTTCTTTTTCACCTTCTTGTCTTTCATCATTTTGCGCACATTCCCAATGCCATCCCACCTCCCAGCCTTTGCATAGAGGTTTGAAAGAAGTACATAATTTGCAGCCTTTTCTGGTTCCAGCTCGAAAAGGCGCCGTGCCACATGTTCCCCTAGTTCTACATTGATATGAATTCCGCAGGCACCGAGTAAAGATCTCCAAACTGCAGCTTCAGGTTTTAGTGGCATTCTGTTGATAAAGTCCATTGCCTCATTCAAATGCCCTGCACGGCCAAGCAGGTCAACCATGCAACAATAGTGATCCATTGTAGGCGTTATATGATATAGCTGACTCATATCATTAAAAGATTGCCAGCCATCATTCACTAGGCCTGAATGGCAGCATGCAGACAAAACGCCTATGAAGGTGACTTCATCCGGGATGGTTCCTGAGCTTTGCATTTGTTCAAAGAGCCGGACAGCTTCCTTGCCGTACCCATGCATGGCGTATCCTAGAATCATTGCAGTCCACAACACTACATCTCGTTTTGGAGTTTTATCAAACACCTTGACAGCCTCCTGTATACTACCACATTTAGCATACATATCTACAAGGGCACTGCCCAGGAAGACATCCGACTGTAATCCACTTCTGATTATATCTTCATGAACCTCCTTACCCTGTTGCAGAGCTGCCAAGTTGGCACATACATTGATAATGCCCACAAAAGTGTCTAAGTCTGGCTGCAAACTCGTCAGTTTTATTTTTTGAAAGAGCTTCAATGACTCGTCAAAATGCCCGCTCCGTGCATATCCTGCAATCATAGCATTCCATGAGACCAAATTTCGATGAGTCATTTTGTCAAACACTTGCCTTGCATTTTCTATAACTCCACATTTCACATACATATCTACAAGCGCACTCCCTACAAAAACGTCCGATTGAAATCCACTCCTAATTAGATACTCATGAACCTCCTTGCCGTGTTCCAGAGCTGCCATGTTCGCACAGGCTGGAAGAACACCGGCAACAGTGAACCGATCCGGTTCGATTCCTGCGCATTGCATTCGGTAAAAAAGAATCAAAGCCTCTTCATGTCGTCCACCCCTTGACAACGCAGTGATGACAGTCGTCCACGAAACCCCATCTGGTTCGGGCATTTCCCAAAACAGCGTCAAGGCTTCATCAATATAGCCATTATGTGCATACCCTGCAATCATTGCAGTCATCGCAACGACACTTCGTTCAGGCAATTTGTCAAACACATTGTGTGCATCTTCCATTCTCCCGCATTTCACATACATATCAACAAGCGCACTGCCAACGAACAAATTAGTCTCACATTCAAATCCAATTATCTCTTGATGAATCTCCTTGCCAATTTCCAGAGCTCCTAAGTTTGCACAAGCCGGGAGAACACTGGCAAATGTGAACTTATTCGGCTGGACACCTGTTGTTTGCATTTCATAATACAATGCCAAAGCCGTATCACTACACCCGTTCCTTGCATAAGCTGCAATCATGGTAGTCCACGAAACCACGTTTCGTTCGGGCATTTCGTCCATAGCCCGGCGAGCCTCTGCCAGATCTCCCCACTTGGCATACAAGCTCACAAGCTTGTTGCCCTCAGAGAAGTGTGGTTTAAATCCCGTTTCAATCATGTGGGCATGGACCAATTTACTCAGTGTTACAGATTTCTCATTAAGGCACACCTGCAAGAGAGACGTATAAGTAGATGGCTGTACACGAATGCCTTCATTATCCATATGACTTAAAATTCCAAGCGCATCTTTCAGCTGGCCATGTTTGCACAGAACTGCCACTTCTGCGTTCATGTCGATTCGTACGTGGCTGTTGCTTCTGCCATTGCCATCGATTTGTATTTCTTCTTCGGTACCCTTGATTTTCAAGGCACCTTGGTGTAGGCCATTGGTGAAAAAGAGCATAATTTTCTTTTTCACCTTCTTCTTCTTCAGGGCCAGTGCCATCATCACCGTCGCTGCTGCTGCTACTGGCAAGGATGGCCATTAACTTGTTTGATTACTACATTCTCACTTCCTCGAAAAGATCTTGGTCTCGCCCAGATCAGAATATCACCTGTTGAGGGAAAATTGAATCAACAATCTCAAGTGCCCCCACATTATATAAAACACCATTTCTGGGGAAATTGTTTATATATATAATGAATCAATAAATGCGATTTTAACGTACACTAAGGAGGAATAAGTGGCTCTTTTTTCAATTATTATTATTTTATTCAAATTAATATGAATATAATGAGCTGGTTCACACAATATTAAGAAATTATTAAGAAATTATTGTTAATGTATTGTAATAATTATTTTTGATGTGATTAAAGTATTATATTCTAAAATGAAATATTTCTTATATTTCAAAATGAAATATTTTCTACATTCAAGGAAGTACAATCAAATATAAAATGTTTTCTATAAATCAGGTAGTGCAATCAAAGTGAAATGTTTTCCACGATTCCAAAATGAAATGTTTTCCACAACTCAGGAAGTGCAAAAAATACACACCTGTTCTCCCCCCAGCTTCTTTAGGTTTTTCACCATCTTATTGTTTCTTTAAGTTTTTCCACCATCTTGTTTAACAAGCTTGAATTCCTCAACATAATAATACTTCTTTCTTTTTACCCAACTCCTTTTATGCATAGATACTCAACATAATAATACTTCTTCTTTCTACTCAACTCTTTTATGAAATAAATATTCCATTTATACATATTTATTTGTCTCAACTATATTTTCTTTCTTTCACTATTAAAAACAATTTTAAATCATATACCTATTCTCATTTACTCATTTTCTTTTTAAATATTTTATAAAAAACACTATAACAATTACTTCCATAAAAATTACTCCTAATACCCTCAACATTATTTCATTAAAAACATACTCAATTATAACCTACTCATTCCCACACAAAACATGCTAGTGCATCAAAATTGTCTCTCGAATTGGTTCGCTAACACAATTCATCACAACCATCACATAATATTATGATTTATGCTTCTCGTGTGTGTTAGGTTCCCTTTGTATGGGAGGTCCAACATTATCAAGCACTGATTGGAGTTTGTATGGAGGTCCATTGATTGGAGATTGATGAGTTTATATTCGTAATTTCACTGCTGGGGTGGTAGGAGACTTTTATATTTCTTCCTTTTAAGATTAACCTTAATATAGGAATTTGTCTTATACCTTTTAGAAAAAATTTAGTTAGCATGAATGTTGATCAATCCAAAGGTTTTCTTAAATCTTCAATATCTTACTTTATAATATATATAATATAATATATAAAATTATTCAATAAGTTAGGGAAGTTTATTTTTTAGTAAGATTTAGGAAAAAAAGATTTTATTGTAAAATTTATAAACAATTTTTGGGTTGATTAAAATAATTATAAAATTATAATATATACTTCAAAGTTTCTCTTTTATCCTATAATTGGTATTTTAGATTGGTCATTCTCTAGAGGTATTGGCATAAAGTTAGTGTTGAAGAATGTAGTTATGGTCGGTCTTCAGAATCAATTAAAAGAACTGAAATCAACCAAACCACCTAAAATTAAGATCCTACAAAATAGCTCATATTCACATTAATAACATATTTACTATGAGTTAATATCCACCATAATTTAAACAGGTATTTTATATTCACATGAATAACATATTTACTATGAGTAAATACCCACCATAATTTAAACAAGTATTTGCATAAAAGACGGAATAGGAACAAGATGTAAATAAATATACTTACAAGGAGTTAATATCCACCATTATTTACATGATCTTCAACACTTTAACAAATATGAGTAAAAATGTAAATGTGCATACTTATTAGAATTTAATTTACAAAGAGACGTGATTTAATTTAAGAGACATGTCTCTTGGGTATAAAATACAATTGAACTTTTTTATTTTACACACACACTTATCACTCACATATCCCTCACACATTGTGATATCTACTTTCTTTTCATGGTTATTAGTTGAATTTTTGAAGTGTGATTGCTTGATGAAGATAAAAGAGCTATAATACATATTCACAAGTAATTATCATAGTTCAAAAATAAAGTACTTGTATCAATTTTACTGAAAAATCAACATGATATCAAATCTTTGGTAAAGGAAAGAGCATAGAGATCACTCCTTGAAAAACCCCACCTTGAGATCACCTTAAAGAAACCCTAGATCTATATTCAAGTTGCATCCATGGCCTCTACTATGAAATCAAAGAACAAGTTAGAGGGGGTCATTAACTTTAGGGCTTGGAAGACAAGAATTAACCTAATTCTTGCAAAAGAATATATTTTCAAAAGAAGGAGTACAAGAAACATGACATCACTTTCATGAGCATTATTGTGGACTCCATCAAGGACCATCTTATTCCATACATCTTAAAGCTTGACACTTCAAAGAAGATGTATGATGCCCTAAATAAGTTATATATTGTCAACAATATCGACTAACTCATGAGCTTTAGAAATGAGTTTTGTGATAGAAGAATGACAAAGAACAATATAATGGCTTCATACTTTGTATAAGCAACCAAAAGGAAGCTCCAAGTTTGGAAGAACTATAGGCAGATTTTGCTCGAGAAGAATCAAAACTTCTATCTAGAGAAAGAAATCCAAAAGAAGAACAGTATTCTCAAGCCTATGCGGCTCATTCCATGAAAGTTGGAGAAAGAAAGAAGTCTGGTTTTTAGAAGAAGAAAAAGGGTTTTGATAGTAGAAGCGATCCTCAAAGGAAGAAAGATATGCACAAATTTAGTGCCTTCATTGCAACAGATTTGGTCAAAGCCCAACGTCCTAAAAATTTCAATCAACATGCTACCACGACATAATTTGATGAGCAATCCTATAGATCCAAAGTTGGAGATAAAGACCATTTCCACTATTCCACACTTGCAGGATCTCTTTCAGATGACAAAAATATATAGTTGACTGATAACATACCTTCAAGACATGTGACAAGAGAGAGTGATCATCTTACAAGTTTTGTGTAAAGAAGATTGACACAAAAGGCAGAGCTTGGAGACAACAATAGTTATGTTGTCAAAGCAATTGGGACGACATCCATTGAGCTAGAAACAAATGAAAACATTCACTTGAATAACATACTCTATGTTCCAGGTTTGAAAAAGAATTTGGTTTCAATTTCATGTTTAGAAGATAGAGGAGATAAATCGGCCTTCATTGACGGGAAAGTATTTGTATGGGACTATTGGAAAATATAACTAGGTTCAGTCTTCAAAATTATCATTGTACTTATGTCATTATATATTTCATGTAAAAAGCAAAAGAGGAAAAATAAATTTTATTTTTCAAGCATGGGTTTCATGCTCAAGTCAAATTGTTATTTAGGTCAAGTGTGTTCTTCATGCTTCTAGGGTTTATTGAGTCAAAATAATATTTGGCATAAGGCAATTTATTGTATTGGAGTCAAGTGCCATTTGGACTTTTGAAAGAAGCAAGAAAATAATTTCATTTGAGTCAAAATTATCAATTTTTGTCGCCACAAGACCAAGTCAGCCCTGGAATGGACCCATTTGACCTCTTGGACGTGTATAAATATAATGCAGCTCATCCTAATTTGGATCATCACAAGAAATTTCTATTTTTGTGCCAAAAAGAGAGAAATCAATGAAGAATTCAAGAAGAAGAACAAAAGTCAAAGGAGAGAGAGTGAGGGTCAAAGAAGGAAGAATTTTTGCACACATACGAAGATTCTGCCCTAATTTTTGTCATGCATGTGAAAGTTCGGGCTACTATAGAGGTTGCAATTTCAGAAGTAATCGCAGGTCTGAAATTTCAGGTTTGAGGAAGATTTGAAGATGTTTGACTATCATTGACTCGGCTGCATTTGACTTGGTTAAGGAAGGATTGAAGGAGGGTTGACTTGGGTCTTGTTGGAGGTCTTGGTCTTGGTGTTTGGGTCTTGGATTTATCACTTTGAAATGATTCTATATGAAGAGAAGATTTGATTAGGTTTCCCCCCCTTGTGAGGTTTTTACCTACCTTGGAACCTATATCTTGTGTTTGGCATTGTCTTTTTGTGATCTTCATGCTTTATGCATTTGTTAATTGTTTGATGAAAAGAACATAACAAAAGTAATAAGAAGCCAACATATATTCACAAGAAATTATCAAGTAAATAGAAATCAACCCTAATTGCTACCTTAGGATTTCTCAACAAGGACAAGAGCTCTAGTATATGCTTTGCTTGGGTTATTAGGATTTGTGAGGGAAGGTTGCGTAGACTCTTGGGGAAATATTCCAAAGCTTTAGTACATAATGAATTAACCCTAGTGAGATATGGCATAGGAGATATCCACATATTCATTATAGAGCATTGTCATCTTTGAAGCAGATTGTTTTAGGTGTACCATATTTGCAGATAGACCATAAAGGTATGTGTAAGGGATGTGTTCTTAGAGAGAATGTTGAGAAATCCTTTCCAAGTAGTGAATATAGGTCCAAAGAAATTTTGGATTTATTCCACTCCAATATGTGTGGTCCCATGCCGATGAAATCTCTTGGAAGCATTCTATACTACTATGTATCCTTTATCGATGACTTCTCCTATAATATGTGGATGTATCTGATGAAATCAAAAGACGAAGTTTTCAAAATGTTCCAAGAATTCAAAGCGGAAGTGGAGAACTAGGTAAGGAATAGAATCAAGATCCTGAGATTGGATAATGGAGGAGAATACATCTCTAAGGAACTCATTGCCTTCTGTAAGGAAGATAGGATTAAGAGGGAGTTAATAGTTCCCTATAATCCTCAAGAAAACGAAGTAGCCAAAAGAAATAGTATAATTATTAAAGAGTCCATGAAGGTAATGATACATGACCAAGATGTACAAATGTTCTTGTGGGGAGAAGCTGCCAAGACAATCGTCTACACCCTGAATAGAAGTCCTCATAGGCTTTTGGAAGATGAGACTCTCAAAGAAGCATTCATAGGTCAGAAACCATAGGCTAATCGTATGAGAATCTTTCGATGTCCAATGTTCATACATGTGCCCAAGGATAAGAAAAACAAGTTAGAGTGTTCCAGTAAGAATGGAATATTTGTTGGGTACAGTGAATCATCAAAATCTTATAGGATCTATGTTCTAAGGCCACTACATTTGGAAGTAAGCATAAATGTGGCTTTTGATTAAGATGGAGCTTATTGGAAATCGAGAGAAGATCACTCAGACACTAAAGATGAAGAGAAGAAGCATGTGGCTCTTAAAGAAGAGGTCATTTGTCCTCCCTCATCCTCTAATCATCCTAAATATCATGAAGATATGCCAGAAGAAACTTGTGAATTGTTGGATCCTGTGGTTATTCATGAAAATATAAAAAGACCAAGATATACTTGGCTAAAATATACTTTGCAAGATGCAGAAGGACATGCATCTCCACAAGGCACCTTCAGGGAATCTAACAGACCTAAGAGGTATCCTAGTTATGCAACTTTAATGAATAAGTTGATTGACTCTGAACTTTCCAACTTCGAGGAAGCAACTATTTCACAAGTGTGGAAAGATGCAATGATGGAGGAATACCAATCTATTATGAAGAACAATGTTTGAGAAATTGTTCCAAGACTTGAAGGAATGTTTGTTGTAACCTCAAAGTGGATTTACAATATCAAGAATGTAATACATGGTAGCATTGACAAATACAAAGAAATATTTGTGGCTAGAGGATTCTCCCAGATAGAATGAGAATACTATGATGAAGTCTTCGCACCAATTTCCAAATTAAATAAAGCCTTATATGGACTCAAATAACCTCTGAGAGCTTGGTATTCTAGAATTGATGGATATTTGACGAGACTTGGTTTCTCTAAAAGTGTTGTTGATCCGAATATTTATATCAAGATTGGAAAAGGTGAGTCAGTGATACTACTACTTTATGTTGATGATTTATTCCTCACCAATGTAGAGCGTCTTATTTCTCAATGTAAAAGGGAGTTGTCCTCTAAATTTGACATTATGGATTTTGGCTTGATGCATTAATATTTTGGGGTTGGAAGTCTAATAGAACCCTGGTGAAATCCTTCTTGGACAAGGAAAATATGTCATCAAGATCCTTTAGAAGTTTGGCATGATGGAGTACAAATCTATGGAAACTCCTATGGTGACAAACCTGAGAAAGTTGATAGATTCTCAGTCTGACCGAGTCAATCCATCCACGTACCGGAAGTTGATTGGACCATTGGTGTATTTGGTAAATACCATGCTAGATATTTGATTTATAGTAAACACCCTTAGCCAATTCCATATGGAACTGAGACATGAGCATTAGATTGCAACAAAGAATATATTGAGATATTTATGTAGTATAATTGACTATTGTTTGAGATATGCTTCGAATGGTAAGATACAAATGTCGGGATATATAGACTCTAATTGGGCAGAGAGTGCGAATGATAGGAAGAGTACATGTAGTGTATGCTTCAGTTTCGGTTTTACTATGATATCTTGGATGAGTAGGAAGCAAGCCTCTATTGCACTCAGTAGTACAAAAGTAAGTATATTGCAACTTTTTTGGCATGTTGTGAGGGGGTATGGATTAAGAAGCGACTCTCTATATTGTTCGACCAGATGTTAGAACCAACTGTAATGTTTTATGATAATCAAAGTTGTGTGAAGCTTACAAACAATACAATGTTTCATGATAAGACAAAACATATTGAGATCAAGTACCACTACATTCATGATATGGTACAGAAGGGAGCGATGAGGCTCTGGTATATCTCCATTGATGAGCAAACAACTAACATTCTCACAAACCCTCTATCTCGAGCGAAGTTTGTATACTTTAGAGATAGACTTAGACTAGTGGAGAGCTCATTTATTAGTGAGAGGGAGCATTGATGTGACATCTACAGGGGCATTTCTAGGACTATTGGTAACAATAGGAGCTTGGCGTGTAGACTGTTCATGGGCAGACAACAAGGGTATGGCTCATACTGTTGGTGACAACAGGAGCATGACCCAAATGAGGGACAAACATTCTTGAAACGAGTGGTCTTTGAGGCTCAAACACTCATGGAGTGGGTACCTCTTCAACATAATGGCCTAGAGATAGGCCTTTGGATTTAGGACATGAGTTTCCCTAAGGTTTGACCATGGGGGGTGGTAACCCTGAGCTAGTCAGAGTACCATGAGGTGAGGTGCCCACTGGATCATAGTGACTAGTTAAGTACCATTGGTTAGGAGAGCTAAGATAGGTGATTGTACATATTGATGATGATGTTGACGTAGGTCAAGGGTATTGACCTAGATAAAGATGTTATCAATGAGATTTACCTTTCTTTTTAGAAGGATCATGTATACAAAAACATTTGGATAGTCATTATGAATACCTCCCTATCTAAGAGGGAGTGTTCAATAATGTAGCTATGGTCGATCTTCATAATCTTTAATGTATTTATAATACTTTGTAAAAACGAAAGAAAATTAAATTTAAAATTAGAAGAAATGAAATTAAAAGAAAGGAAATCAACAAAACCAACTAAAATTAAAATCCTTGAAAATAGTTGATACTCACGTAAATAACATTTTAACCAACAATTGCTACCCATTATATTTTAAGCAAGTATTTGCATAAAAGACAGAATAGGAACAAGATGTAAATAAATATACTTACGAGGAGTTACTGTCCAACATTATTATATGAGTAAAAATGTAAATTTGTAGACTTACTAGAATTTAATTTTCAAAGGGACATGATTTAATTCAAGAGACATGTATCTTGGATATAAAATACACTTGAACCTTTTCATTCTATAGACACACTTATCACTTATATCTCTCTTTCTCACAGACATTATGATATCTACTTTCTTTTCATGGTTATTAGTTGAATTTTTGAAGTGTGATTGTTTGATGAAGATAAAATAACTATAATATATATTCACAGGTAGTTACCATAGTTCATAAATAAAGTGCTTGTATTGTTTGCACTAAAAAATTAATAGTTAGGCCATCAAGGATCATCAAATAAGCAAAGAAGACCTTTATGAAATCTACATAATGTTGCTAGATAGATTGTTTTTAGTTTCAACCTACTTATTGATATATTGAGCTTGGTATCTATAATAGGGTTTGCACTCAACTATTTTATAACCATTAATTGACGTATATCTCTTGAAATTCTTGGTATAATCCATTCGTAAAGCTTATATTGCGTTATAAGGACCATGATATTTTTAGCGTTTCACCACCAAAATATCATAAAAAACACTCTCCCTTGATGGCTCATCAAAATGGTCTCTATTTCAACTATTGTTCATTATTGTAGACATTTTTTCATCATCACTATCTAGTATCCCACATTTTGAGCTTACAAATTATCTAGATTTATAAACACGTTTGATCTGGCTCAGGTCAATTGTCACGGACATGGGGTTGATTGAGCCTATGTGTGTTATGTGTGTCATGGACATGTGGTCAATCAAGCCTTTGTGTGCGTAGGGTTCATGTAAATTGTCATGGACATGAGATCAATTGAAGTTATATGTGTGCATGTATGTACATGCATATGTGTATCTTTCATGCATCAATTATCATGGATATGGGGTAAAACAAGCCTTTATGTGTGTGCATGTATGTGGACATGTTAAACCTAAAATGGTTGTGTGGTCACAATCTGACTTATATATAGATATGAATCGTTTATCTTGATTTACCTATTTTAATTATGTAATCATGATCTTAATTACTTATATCAATGTTAAGAAGGGGAAATGTCTCATTGTCAACATCACAATTTCACCCCGCAAAGAAGTCCCAATTAGAATTTGTAATGAATGGAGTGGGAACCCTTTGGATTTTGGCTCAGTTATAGTTAATGGTTCATGATAATAATAAAATATTTCTAAAACTAAATGTAAAAATGTAGAGTGTGGAATGCAAATGCATATGTATACATGCACTCTTGTTAATCTAATAAGATAAAAGGAAGACATGAAGTTGAAGAATTTGATGTTTCATAGTGCACTGGAATAAGTTCATAGCTAGAAAGCTTGCATAAAATCTATGACTACCAACAACACACTAAGGAAAGGTTGCAAGTATAGTTGTTAAATACAACTCCATATTGAAGGTTAGCTAAAATAATACAAACAAAAGTTAAGCAAGACATTAAGTGCATAAGTATGACATCTTAGGATTAAAAATAATATGAGAGAAATAATGATAGCAATCACATACACAATAAGAAGACATAAACCATTCATGCTATGATTTATCATGGAAAACTCTAATTGGGAAAACCTAGCCAACAATAGATCTATTATTATCCTACGGCTTAAAAGTAGACATACCATGACTTAAATGCAGCCAAGCTACCAAACATCCTAGCCTGAACATGTAAGCCCTCCGCTCAACTTAGGCACATTACAATGGATAATCCCGAAGCCTTTTAAAAGATTCATCACAAGTAACCCATATGCTTTAATATCACATGCCACTAAAGCCATGTACTTAAAACCACCAATGTGGACCTAAAAACATTGACTCTTTCATAGAGTCAATTTTACTCTAGCATTCCCTACTTTAAACTTTAATGGGGAAATCCTCATGCTCTCCTCCCCTATCACCTAGGTCTACTCCAAGACTTTCCTAGCACAGATATGCATGCCTAACTAGTTCTTATAGTCGTATGCCCATATACATGTAATTTACAAATTTTGATCTAGGTGGATATTGGTGGACACCCGCCTATTCCACCTAGACCTCCAATTGATTTCATTAGTTTCCTTGTTTATAGCATCATTTACTAGTTTTAGCAGTTTTCTGGGTCCTGAACTTTTGAAGCAGTTTTGACCCCCTAAACAACATTTTTCAAGTACACAACAAACCCATAGGGATGGGCCTATGGCATATCCTATAGTACTCAGATAGATATTTCCAATGAGGTATCGTACGCACCAAACTGAGATAATATGACCAAGTTACGACCCTAAACTGAGATAATATGACCAAGTTACGACCCTGGGAAGTTGGTTGCCCAACTAACCCCAATAGGGCCCACAAACTCTTGGTGTTCCATCTCCTGGGGTTTGGGTTTTGGTTGTTTAAGGTTTTCCCTTGTTCAATAATAAAAAGTCCCTTGAGCATCATTGTAACACAATTGAGAGGCATGTAGTTGCCACATCTCTTCTCAGAGATAAGCTACCATTGCCTGAGTTAGTTTATTTACATTCTGTATGTAAGTATATTTCAATTATTTGATATTAATTAAATTAAGTTTTATTTCTGTTGCATCTCTGTGTTTATGTGTATATTTGTATTTTGTTGCATTCCTGCATAAGTCCGGATAAAATTTCCTCTCCAAAGTTTTTTTTTGTTATTGTTGTTTGGCACTTATGCCACCATCCTCTCATGCCTACACACCTACTCACAGTACAAGCTCTCCTCACTATATCTCGTTTCTGTGGACACATCTCACACTATTGGAACTTTATTTTCTCTTAGGAAATCTTCACATGTGCAGGTCAAATCCTAATTGGTCTTCTCTATGTTAGCTTCAACCTCAACACACAATGTGTCAACATTTGCAAGCATCTCCTCCTTCTACATGCCACAATCTCTTTGTTGTAATACCACTAGTTGGGATTAAAAATAATACGAGAGAAATAATGATAACAATTACATACATAACAAGAATATACATAAACCATGCACACCATGATTTTTCCCTAAAAAACCCCATTAGAGAAAAAATAACCAACAATTGATGTATTATTATCTTATGGCTTAAAAGCAACGATGCCAACTGATGGTGGCGTGACTAATTGATCCCTCTGCTCAACTCGAGCACATTACATTGGAGAAACCCCAAAAATTTTAAATGCTTCATCATATGTAATCCATAGGCTATAATCCCATGAGGTGCCAAAGCCATGTGTTGGACACGACCACTATGGACTTAACAACTATGAATCTTTCAATAAATCAAGTTTACCTTAACAAAGACCAAATATCAAACCTCACATTATTCCAACATATCATAAAAAATGAAAAGAACAATCTACAAAGATTTCACGAACAGTGGATATATCTAAAAAAAACTTTAATTAGTGATGACTTCTCTATTAGCATGAAAATTAATTTACATAGCTAAAACAAAAGTCGCCTCCCTTATTTTTATTTTTTTAAGAAATTGATATAGAAATTGTATTAATAAAACTTGGCCCAAACCGTTACCATTCTTCCAAAATAAAAAATTGCCATAATACCTTTCAAAACACCCCATAAAACATAATTTTTTCCCCATTCCAACTATGGACTTTCCAAAATACCTTGAAATAGAACACAAAGGAACATTCTAAAACATACAGTGATGTGTGGTTTGACTGTAAATTACTTGGGCAAAGCCTAGGAAATAGAAATTCAAATCTCATTGAGTACATTGACCTGCTGTGATGGAAGCTAAAGGAGCAGATTCCCCAATCCCGTCTTGGCGGCACATGAGTCTGTTCTTGCTAAAATCATAGGATCTTAGTTGAATGTACTCCTAGTGTTATAGAGGCAGCAGGTGGTTGGATGTACTCCTCGTGTTATAGAGGCAGCTACGAGGATCAACTCCTGGTGTTATAGAGGCAGCTACGAGGATTGATCCTGGGTCTCCCAGGTAGCAGTTGGTTGGATGTACTCCTGGTGTTATAGAGGCAGCTGCGAAGATCGGCTCCTTGTGTTATAGAGGCAGCAGGTGGTTGGATGTACTCCTGGTGTTATAGAGGTAGCTACGAGGATCAACTCCTGGTTTTATACAGGCAGCTATGAGGATTGATCCTGGGTCTCCCAGGGAGCAGGTGGTTGGATGTACTCATGGTGTTATAGAGGCAGCTACGAGGATCAACTCTTGGTGTTCGCAGGTGGTTGGATGTACTCATGGTGTTATAGAGGCAGCTACGAGGATCAACTCCTGGTGTTATAGAGACAGCTACACAGATTGATCCTAGGTCTCCATAGATTATGACTGACAGTTACCGATTTACCATATAATTAAAAAACAAAAAACAAAAAAACCCTTACCTGATGACTCCATATAACCTAATTTTCTTTTCTCAGTCCAACTATTAACTTTCCAAAATACCCTGTATTTACCACATCCAATTTTCAAATTAGATTTATTTTTGCTTAATTTCACTTCTGGTTGTTTGTCTGAGAATTAATTTTCATTTTTTTCCTACATACATCCCACCCATTTTATTTGAAAATTCTAGGTTATATCCATCCTTTGAGTGGTCTGTGATATTCTCTTCTTTTTTGTGACTGCTGGAGACTCTTCCACGTTCACCTGGTCTGTCCAGTGGCGAACATTTTTTACGACATCCTCGGAAGGGAGAGGCTCATTTTTTACGACATCCTCGGAAGGGAGAGGCTTAGATTCGATCTTGTCTTTGTCCAAATTTGAGCTTTCAAAAACAAAACCTTTTTTCCATGTGAGTTTTCCTGAGAATCGCTTGGGAAGTCTTTGTAATTCTGGGAAGTAATGACACCAGCCTCCTCATTTATGCTTTTCTTTTCTTGATTTGATGTTGAACAATTTGTTTCCTTTTGTAGTTGGTCCTCTTTGTGACAAGCTGGAGGTGGGTAATTTTGGAGATAGAATAGTGGTCAAAGCTAGTTCTCTCCCACCATCTGGGTTTTCACATTGGATTCTTTGCTTGGTTCATTCTTGCTATGGGACAAGATTTAAGAACATGACTAGTCTCATAGTTGTCTGCAACTGAAAGAGATATTTTCGTAATCCATCTTTTGCAATCGGGAGAAACTTGGGCCTGTAAGCTTGATTTATGCTGAAATCCAGTACTGAAATCTGTATCCACACATGCAGGTATAAGTGGGCTTCAGGCAGATTCTTGTATCTTCGCTTCCATAAATGGAATTTACCTAACCATAGAAATCAAGGAAGCAAGGTTCTACAAATGCAGGGAAAGGTTAGGAAGCCTACCCAAACAGAAACGAATGGAATAGAAGTCATGAGGAAACAGAAGCGAATGGAATAGGAGTCATGACGGAATCAAAAGAAGGAAACCAAGGCTGCATGGCAAACCCTATGTTACCCCATGACCACAAACCAGAACCATAAATCAAAGCTCTGAAATATCTTGCCAAAGGGTAGATGTTGATAGTGCCAGAGATTAATGGTTTCCATTACTCAAAAATGAATGAATGAAGATCCAAATCAAACCATCCGCAAAAAAGAAATTAACCTCACATAAAGGCTATTCCACTGATGGAACCTCGATCATAGGGGCCTCAAGAACCGAGATCCCAGAGAAACGAGCTTCAGAAATAGAGCTAGCATTAACGGGCACAGAAGTCGACCCCGAAGGTTGGCTACCTAAGGCAGACTTCACAACATCCTTGAATGTCAATGAAGATGTCCTCTGTTGGGAGAAATCTTGACTAGACACAATAGTCGAGCCCGTCAACAGAGATGCGCTAGCCGAAACATTATTCAGGGCAGAGCCCGCTGCTAAGAGATCCATAGGAAAGACGCTAAAGGGAACAACACTCTTTTTTAAATGAGAACCAGAGGCCTGGATCACAGCCTTGGCTGGTTAGATGCCATTTTTACCGCCAAGGGAGCCATTCCAAATGGAAGGAGCGCCGCAACGCCGGAAACAATGTGAACCGAGCTGCCCACCACAAAGAAGAGAGAATCCTGGGCATTAATTTAGGCAGAAACTGGGGGAAGATTTCCCATTAGCGAGGAGAAGACGCAGAAGAACCGGCTATCAGCTACCGTCGAACCCTAGCCGCCACAACCGAGAATCTCTCATAAGCCATAAGTCCCGTGCCCTATATATATATATGTATTTTTTAATAAAAAGATCGGTGATCCTTCACCTTCCAACTCTCGTAAAATCTAAGAAGTTTTTCCTATAACTTCTTAACTCTTTTATAATAATTTTTTTTATTGCTAGGGTAAGAATATATATTATGTATTATATATATATATTCACTGGCTAAATTTGCAATGATAACGATTTTTTTTATTTAATTATAACAAGTTAGAATTTTTGTGATTGCGCATCAAATGGTTAAGGATATGGTTTCTTCTTAAAGGTATGCGTTCAAAAACAGAAGAAATGAGTAAATATGCTTCTAACTTAACAGTCAAATTGTAGTGCGGTTATCACAAATAAGAATATCTCATACACCAATTTAATATATGCCTTGACTATAACTTTAAAATTAAATAATAATAATAATATGTCTTTTATATTTCTAAAAAAAATTACATTATCATTAACTTTTAATCTATATAATATAACATAATTAAACTTCTTTTTTTTATAATTTAAAAAATACATTAAATATGCAACCTACAAACATCTGTTTTAAGTGATTTGACTTTATGTGAATTCCTCTGATACATATATATGATTGATAATTATAAATATTGCTTCTCACCTCATAAGTAAAGTTCTATGAGTGTAAAATTTTGTTAATTGTATTTTGTGATTATTTTTTTTCGAAAAATATTAATAAACATGTATTTAGTCATTATATTTTTTTTAATTAAATTTTTTATTTTAGAATAAATTCAAAATCATTATAAATTTAATCTATCATATTTGTATTTATAAAAATATAAAAATAAAACTAAGAATTAATATAAATATTACTGTTATGATATAAAAATTAAACTCAAATCACAAAAATAACTCTCCCACCACATAACCTAAATTTATTTATTTATTTTTTTCCATAAAAAAGAAGAAGCTAAATTACTATTTATTTCAAAAAGAGATAACTATGCATCATCTGGTGAATATAATACCATATACGTGCAGCCCGAATAGGCAACCAAGCATCATCTGGTGAATATGATACCATATAAGTGCAGCCTGAATAAGCAACCAAGCCAATTCAATGAGATAAAAAAAAAAGCCTTATAACTCAAAACCTCATTTAAAAAAAATATACAAAATAATATAAAGACCCGGCAGTATGAAGTCCTGAATTTGGTTTACCAAGCACTACATCTCATCTTTACATTCTGATTTTGATTCCCATCATTCCGAATGCTTTACATTAAAATAAATTTCATATGCTATTTATTGAATATCCTCTTTAATATGTTATTTATTGAATATCCTCTTGGTATAACAAGAAGAAGAGGAACATTGGGGTAACCATTGTACACATTAATCTAGTAACTAAGGATATTGATGTGTAGAGACGTTGCTGCCATTTATCATTCAAATTTTGGAGCATGCTTGTTCACAGGCATGTTTGAGACTGGATTAAAATGGGTTTTTATGGGTTTAAATGTTTCGTCAACTCAGATAAATTTGTTGGAAATGTCAAGGTAATTATTTTGATCAAGACCACGTTGAAAGTTTCATTCGTCAGAAATGTCAATGTAATTATTTAAATTAAGACGATGTTGAAAGTTTCATAGGTATTCCTCCACAGCTTTAGTTGTTCAAACCTCCATAAGTATTTATTCAAAGCTCTATTTGTCTGTTCAAATTATTTTTATTCTTATTCTAGATTCCGGAAATATGATTTATTATGCTATTGAAAAGAAATGGCATGATATTTAAGAATCCAATCTTGAAAGATCAAAAAATAATAGTGTCTAGAACAATATTAAGTATATATAATTTTTTTCTGAATTCAAACAATAAAACTCATAAAAACCATAAAATTGGTAGAAACTTTAACCCTTAAACCACATCATTAGACCATATCATTGAGACTAAAAATTCTCTATTATTGTAGCAGTAAAATATTTATAATATCAATGAAGCAATGTGTGTATTACAACCAGAAGTCTACAATTCAAGGATGAATCCTGAACTAATGTTCTAATTTTGTGGTTAATTTGTGTTTGTCTTACAAAACATTTACAACATTCTTTTTTTTCAGTACTAAAAAAAACTTGATATATATTATATTGAGAAAAGATATACATGTGGCATATTTCATCAGATGTCATTTAGCTCATTATTTTTAGTAGTCAATTGTGACCATGAAAAGAGTCGAAAACCATATACATCAAGACAAAACAGAAAGCATAATATGCTTGATACAGTTCTTATGATGATAATGTCAGAAAAATGCATATTTCAACAGCAAATGTCTATGGAATAGACAATCATCAATTGTAGCTGTATTATTGTCTTGTATTCATATTGAAATAGATAGTCCCCCCTCTGGAGAAACCTGTAGTTTCTAAAAGGCCTGTAGTATTTGAAACCAAACCAGATATGGAAATGTTCTATCAAATACAACACAGCTTGGTCAGCAGAGAGATGAAAAACTTTTTGAAATGACACCATCTAACGAGGAAGCTCAAGAAAGTCTCTCGTAAAAGACACTGTTTTTGCCCAATGGCCATGCAAACAGTTCAAAAATTTCAAAAAAAGAGAATTATATATCCATACAATACTATCACAAAAATTATAATCACAGTTGATCAACCTTTTAAGAAATCTGTCTGAGTGTTAATACTCCCCAAAAAAAAGTTATGGGAAATTTATACATTATGAAACTATGTTTTGGGATTTATAAACCTATATAACAAAAACAAAAAAATAAAAGATAAAAGAGACTTTGAGAGACTTGCATCTACAACATCCTTAGCAACCTCAAATGCCATCATTACATATACTCCTCAACTAAGCCCAGAATTGCGCTTGGCACTACCTTGGGTGTCATGCATAACTATCGTATTTGTGAAGGTGACTTTGTTCCTGTAGGAACATTATCATCAATTGTTTGCCGAATAGAGGCTGGCCACCTGGTTTCCTATGTAGTAAAGCATAAAATAAATGGAAGGAAAATTGTCATCAAATGGAATTACGGGTCGTATCTGTTGGGTATTTTTGCTTATGTTTGGGATGTGAAAATACCAAAACCATAAAATATAAAACACAGAGGCAATGCTCTGTTTTCCTTACACCAGGATCTTTTTGCACAGAGGAGTCTTTTTAAAAATAAATTACTGAGCAGAGTATTGCACCATCATAAAATGATTTCTATTCATTAAACAAAAACACTTACATATTCATCCTCTTTCACTCAGAGGGATTCACCAAAACATTTACACAAAAGTTACTCTGCCTCCTATGAAATTTTACACCACTGTGTGTAAATATTTCATTTACATTCACTGCTGTGTGAAAACAAAACTTACAGGGATTTACAAATTTACCTTTTCACCTGTGTGAAACAATCCATGGATTTCAACAAAACAACCCACTAGTTTTCTTCATTTACTTTCTCCTCCTGCACTGCTGTGCATTCCTTTTTACTTCTTACATTACCAAGACAAAAAAAATAAATCTTTTCACTGCTGCTGCATTTTCCTTTTACATTTCAAACCAAAAACATTTTTGCACATCTGTGCGTCCCCTGCAATACAAAATTTAAACTCTGCATTTTTCATTCGCTGCTGCGAATTCACATTTCATTTTCACCGTGTGCGTTTTTTTTTACGCTGCAATGGTCACTGCATTTTTCATATGCGATTACCTATATTTTTTTTCAATGCCCGTGGGTGTTTTGTTTTTCATAACAAAAAACATAGGGTCAACGCCTTTCTATTTTTTTAAAAAAACATATATAAAAAAAATTAAACTTACGCCCATACTCCTACTTTAACTTTGCCGTAATAAATATTAAAGCCCCTACCAAAACATATGACAATGTATTTAATTTAAAGTATGGGTTATGGTCCACGGAGTATTTAATTTCGACAGACCCGTAAGTACTTTGCACAAGTTTAAACAGCATTGTCCTTTCCAGAAGATCGAACGGCGGAGAGAGAAGCATCATGATTGGATGGATATCGGACAGGGTGAGCTGACCCAACGTTACCTTCCGATGGGTGTCAATTGCTTATGTCACGGGTGCGTCACTGTTGGACAGTTGTCGGCATCGGACCACACTGTCCGGAAACAGCTTCACGTCGAAGAGTGGTGCGATATGATACCGGGCGGTTTAGATTTCCTTCGGTGGTTTTCTGGGTGCATTAAATGCAGGACCGCGCGGTGAAATTATATTTTCAACACTCCCCTTTAATTTCACCTGCTGGGCATTCCGTCATACCCAGACATTTCCTCAAAAATTCAAAGCTTTTCTGATCCAGTGGCTTTGTCAAGATATCTGCAACCTGTTCTTGTGTCCTGCAATGTTCTAGGACAATTTCTTCATTGTTCACTAGTTCTCTGATGTAGTGAAACCTTGTATCAATGTGTTTCGTTCTCTTATGAAACATTGAATTCTTTGACAATGCAATAGCTGAGCTATTGTCACAAAAGATCACTGTCGCTTTTGCCTGCTCTTGGCCTAAGCTCCTCAACATCCTTCTCATCCAAATTGCTTGACATGCTGCTACTGTACCTGCCACATATTCCGCCTCTGCTGTAGACAATGCTACAATGGATTGCTTCTTAGAAGCCCATGAAATGGCTCCTGAACCCATATGAAAAGCATAACCGGAAGT
>APFE031103935.1:0-11817 GCA_000404065.3 Pinus taeda | reverse complement strand
AATTGCTTATTCACTGGCGAAATTATGTATCAATTGATGTTCGAGTATGTTATTTGTTTTGCAGCGATAAAAGTATGACAACGTCAATGAACGTTGCAATGCATTTCACCAGCAAAATAAGAGGACGGGGTTTCACGGAGGGATATGCCTTGTCATGCACTTTTTACAGCACACCAAAAACCATTAAATCATGATGCTGATACAACAAGTCGTAGTTTGGAATTGGCATATGCTGCGACGGTTTCGACGCACTCTGCAAGTGAACATAATCATCAATAAAGATGAGCTCGACTACCGCATTTATAGCATGATTAGGCTCTGTTTAATCAGTTAAAAGATCAGTACCAAAATTTTCTAATGAGGACCGAATATGCCTGGATCGGTTGAGGGAAGGTGAATTGAATTATGTTCAGGCATCATTTTAAAGTTAATTAAAAACCAATCAGAGAAACAAGAAAATTGACCGGGGGAGGAATTTATCTATAAATACCAAAGCCAGAGGCAACACAAGGGTGGGGGGAGATCGCACGGAAGAGGAATGCACTTGCAGTTTTGCTAGGAGGAATGCATGGGCAGCGTTGCTGGGAGACACCATAAAGTTGGCAGTGTTGTGGACAGCGTGGGACGTAATAGTGTTGCTGTGGACAACGTGCGGAGTAATCTATAATGAACTCATTATACAAATGATTTTAGGTATATAAATAAGATTATTTTGGTAGTTTTTATATGAGGGTTATTTTATTTACGTGTATGCTTAAGAGGTTAGTAGATCTATAAATTGGATTTGCGAGTAAATCTTCACTATATGATCAAACACAATTCTCCCTCAATTTTAGCTCTTAGCTAAGGATGAGGCTATTTTATGCTTAGTCAAGATAGGTTTCCTTTTATGTTCGTTTGTATTGTTGCATTTATTTTTCAAGACTCCTCACTGTTGAGAAAACCTCATAGTGGCTTGACTAAGTCGCCGTTTCAGTGATACTTAAGAGGTCCTATTTTCTAAAGTTATATCATACAGAGGATTCTCTAATCTTCAATTTGTTAATTATAAACATCATCACTCTTAAACAAACTAAAGATCATTATTGTGCATATTGTACATAGTTATTTAGGTAGCTTATACTAGGTTAACATAGCCTAGTTCTAGGACACGGGTAACTGGAAACCCATTCAAACTAGTTAGGATTTCCGTTACAACATAAAAGAGTCTAATTGGGACTATGACCAGGAAATTTTCTCATGTATTGAGCCAGGACATTTCCAGGCATCAACATGTAGATGGACATGTTAACACTGCAATCAACACCCTCCAATTTTTTTTCCTAAAATTGAATTTTGGAGCCCACTAAGGATCTTATGATCTATCATTCCATAGATATACCTTCATGGTTGGTTGATGTTTTCTTCATAGGTTCTACTTGTTAAAGTTACTTTCTCACACATGCATAGTCTTAGTTGAACTCCTGAACGCACTTTCTTTATGCAAGATTAAACAATCATAATATTATCCATCAAGACAATTATTGTGTGATGTTCAACTCATTTCGACAATTAGTGCGCACTTTCATTGATAGTATCCCTCACTTTGGTTGTGTTTGTACTTCTATTTCGGTGAGTTTTTCAACTGTCACTTTTGCACACCGTTGCTTTCAGAAGTGTTGCTTTTAGTTTGCCTTGTTTTCACTTTAATAAGTGTTGTTTTCATGTTATCTTAACTTTGATATGTGTCGCTTTCAAGGTTGTTCACATTTTTCAAGTGTCGTCTTCATGTTTTACTCCTATCGCAAATGTCACTTTTGTTGTTTTTACCCCTACATGTGTTGCTCCTTTGTGTATCACCAAAGTTAGTTATGGCACACTCTTATACATTAGATGGTCTTACATATAATTAGAAACTGTGCCAGACACATTTCTACAACTTAGCACACCTTTCGGTCCCAGTCGTCTCTTCTATTGTAACTTGTGTTCTAAGTGTCGTTTGAACTGTCACAGTTAGAAATAAGTGTCGTTTTGTTGTCGCTTCAAGGTGTGATTGTTATTCATGAGTCCCATGCATCCTTGTAGCTTGGATTGATGGTTTTCATGTGTGTGATCCAAGTTGTCATGTTTAGATGCATTTCCCCCTCTTACTCTACTGGTCCCACACTTAGCCATTTTGGAGCCCTTCTTGGTCCTCCTGCTCAGTGAAAGTTGTGAAGGCATTAGCCCTATATCTAGGTGATGATCTTAAACTATTCATGAGCCTCAAGGATGAAACCTGTCTCACCATGACTTATGCACTAGGTCCTCCTCAAGATCACCTAAAAACTACTGCACATTATGAACATTCCAAGGACAATCAACTAACCCTTCTTGCTTAAATTGAATCACTAAATTGAGTTTTGATCACCTTTATCTTGCATGACACATAGATCACTCCTAGATAACACCATGGACCTCTTCCATCCTCTTGCAGAGGCAAAACATGAAATGCAAAGATCCTCCTATCCTCCAAGTGCATTAAAATCCCTCTTGGGCAAAGTGGCTTCTTTCCTATGGCCTACTTGAATGAAAAGTGCATCCAAATGGTCAAGCACCCACTGTTGAGTCAAAAGAAACTATCCTATGAGGAAAAGTGCATTCCAAACAAACAATGACCCCTTGTTGAGGAAAACCATGCTCTCTTTCAAGATTTCCCTTCCTCCTAGCGCATAGTGCAGTAGACTCCCTCAAGTCTCAAGTCTCCCTCAATTATCTCCCTCAACACACAGTGTAGAACAAAGAGATAGTGACCCTTTGACCAATCAAACTATGCTTTCCTTAAGGCCTCCTCTTTCTTCTTCAGTGCATAGCACATGTTGAAGCTTGAAGCCTTCATCCTTCCCTCTTTCCATTCCCCCTTACAATGAAACTTTCTTAGACCTTCCTTCTTCAGTGCATGGAATAGTAGCAAGGATCAAGGAGGTCTTCTATTAGCCCTTTACTAGTCAAACTGAGCTTTCCAAGTCTTCATCTCTTTTCTTCATAGTGCATGGTGTAGTCTGAAGCAACAAGCTCATCACCTTGTCCCTTTACCTTCCCCACTGTGTTGGACCAAGGAGAGCTCCTCTTCATAGTGCACGGTGTAGTCATAATGAAAAATTGAGCCTTCCTAAGCCATTGTTGAGTTTGATTGTTCCATCCTAAGCAAGCCTCCTTCAACCCTTTCATAGGCCTATCATAAGCAATTTATCCCATGAGCTAGGTAGTGATAGAATATATTATTTTAGGACTGATTTTTCCTTGTCATGAATTATTTTCATTGGAAGGAGTACCTTATTAGCATAACAAGGTGATGCTCAAAGAAGATAGCAAGGAGAAAGCATAAAGAAACACCTACAAAGAAGAAGCACTAAAAGAGCTATCATCGAAACATGAAGCAGACCATGAACCATGATAGAAAGAAGACATTTCATGATGACTCAAAGTATTCCAATGTTGAATCAAGACCCTTTGGAGGGTGAATATGAAGAACAAAGAAAATCTTCCATGAAGATGAAGTACTGATCAAATCTACCATCAAGAATGCAAGACAGAGCAATAAAGAGAACAACTTGGCATTTCCACCTCACTATGAGTTCTATGTCATAATTGTCAAGTTGTAACTTGTACAAGTGTCGTTAGTACGTCATATGTTTCCATGTGTTATGCCACATCATCATGTGGAATTTAATGATGTATTTTCAAGAAAAAGGAGAAAATGTAATGTATGGAAGTCCTACAGTCATATGTGGAATATGAAAAGTCACTTAGTCATATATGGACAAAAGAGTATTTAGGAGAAGTCCAAAGGTAATTTAGAGAAGTCAAAAAGTCATTTAGAAGTTCAAGGGTTATTTATAAGTCCAAAGGACACATTAGAAGTCCAAGAGTCATAAGGGTAGTCCAAGAGTCATAGGAATATGAAAATTCATTCCTCTTATTATAAAAGAAACCTCATAACTCAACCAAACACTTTTTGGAGGCTTAAGCATTGGAGAACTAATCTTGGCTTCTCTACTTGGCATATGCGAGAAAAACTATGTTATGGAGAAGCAAGAAGTGAATTAATGTTCTGTTGAGCCTCCATTTTGTCCAAATTTTCTTGATTTACCTAAATAATTTTATGTTTGTACTAAGTGTCTATAATCATTATTATTCGTTTTACGCATTATTAAGTTACCATTTAGAGGCATTTAGAGGCATTTAGAGCTGATAGTTGTTGATCTATGAACTCTTCTTGTTTTGTTAATTTAATGTGAAAATATCATTAATGTCAGGCTCCTTTGTGGCAGGTGTTAACATTCCTGTAGTAGCAGTTCCAATACCATCTGTGCCTGCACCAACATTCTTGCACCAGCTCTGCTTGCATTAACATCCTTGCACTAATTTGGGGCTTTCATACATTGACACATCTCTAGGGAAATATGAAAGAGGTTTTTGTTCAAAATGGTGTTTGAACACTTCCACATAAGCTAAGATACACCAAGTCGTACGGATTTATGTTTAGGCAATAATTAATGCCTCAACCTCAAATTCGCAACAATTTCCAAACTACCAACTTCTGCCTCATTTTCTGTGGAGATGAAGGTGAGTGAAGAAATTCTAGAACATGGGTTTTGGTCCTAGTATGGAAAATTGACAAAGCCTCAATCTGATTTCTAAAATTCTTAATGGTCTAAAAGTTACATAATGGTCTTTGAGGCAATTTTCTAAAAATGGACTGTTTTTGCAGAAACTTAGCATCTCAGATTTCAAACAGTGATTTTCGAGCACGATTTCTGAGGCAATGGAACTGAAAAAGAAAGTTATGAGAGAGGTTATTGTTGAAAATATAACAATCTATACTTCCTCCAAACCATTTTCCAAAATTCATAATGGTTAAGGAGATACACAGAGTTATTTGGAGGCATTTTGTTAAAAAAACCATTTTTTCTAGAAGTGTAGAAAATGGCCAGACTTTATTCGTGCCAGATCTTCATTCCTTCAATGAGTAAATGGTTGTACTAATATACTATTGATGAATATCAGTTGGTATTCAATTCCCATGTTATTTGCAAAAGAAACTATCATGTAAAAACCAATATAAAAGAGAGGAACTACGTAGTTGTGGAGGATGGCAGTGGTAGTTCGTAAATTGTATGTCATTTGTAGAACAGGGAATTAGATCTTGTTGTGTAGGGAAGGAGGAGCTGTGCACCAGCGAGATGATCCCTAAAGGGAACCATTGGAGCCAACGCAACATTATTTAATGAATTTGTAGCAAGACTTCTGAAATGAATTTCCTTGGCATTAAATTCTGAATTCTGGTTTCTACTATGAAATGAGTTTATTTGGCAATCACTTATGAGTAATTTTGTTTCTCTATAATGTTTAATATTGTGATTTAAATTGCTGCAAGGACAACGAGCTGAATGGTTGGGCCCACCAACCAGTCTGTTGCCCCAAACCTCTTAACTTTTATTTGTTGCATTTTAGTTTGCTTGGGGTGAGTGTGATCTTATATAATTTCGCAATTTCATTTCATAGCTCTTCTTTCAGTCATTTCATTTTCAATTTCATTCCAAAAGCTTTATTTTATTGTTGTGGTTATTTAAATTTAATATCAATTCTTTTGGATGTATTTTCATAAAGGCTGAACTAAAGTAAACGATGAATGTTTTAATTGCGTCTCTTATTTATTCTTAGAAAGATCTACCCTGATCCCATTATTGCGTAACAAAGTTTATTTCCAGGATGCAATGGTGAAATAATTGTTGAGCAAGAATTTTGGTTAACATAACTTAACATGTACTCATAATTTCCTTTGAATATTATATGAGACATATTCCTGCACTTTTGTAGAAAAACATTTATTCCTGCACTGTTGCAGTAAAACATTTATTCCTGCACTTTTGAAAGTAGATGCTCGGATCAACATAAGGAAATATTGTGAATCTTGTTGACAAAACGCTCACATAACTCTTCATTATAAATAAATGTTGCATATATTATAAGGAAGTATTTAATAAGATCAGGGTAAACAACATGAATTATATATTGGTTCTTATTGCATATTTCTCTTACAACTAAAATACTAAATTTTCTTTAAGAGAAGCAGTGCATTATTATTTTGATTCTTCTTAAAGCATTCAATTATTTCCTTAGATTAGTTGGAATGAAGTTGTTGTGTGACTTCTAGTTTAAATTCATGTTTGCAACATAACAAATGTTTTAAGAGGTTTCACATTCTTTATTTCTTGAATCACTTTCTTTTGAATGGGGCCTACATTCCCTTATCCCCTGGACAATTGAGGAAGACTTACTGCAGGAGTCAACTCAACCCAGAAGAGGAGCCAAAAGTAGATTCCCGGAGTGTATTTACTTTGCTTTAAAGAGTCTTGTTTATTTTTCCTAAATTATGCTCCTTTTGAATTTCTTGCAAGAGCTTGGTTTTTATTTAACAAATCCCTGAGGTCGTATTATGGCATATATTGTGTTACGCCTCTAAGTTTAGTTACCCGGATTGAAAAATTAAATGTTGGTGTAAATCTTGCATTTATATAGCCCGACATGTTCCACTATTGGAACTAGTGCCTCACTATTGTAAATGTGTAATTGAATCTTTCACCTAATATTGAATCTCATTGAGCCAACACACAATTTTGGTGGCTTTGGTGCTTATCTTGTTGAATGTTTGTTGCATTTGTTTTTCATGAATCATTGTTATCTCATGAATTAATTTTTAGGTTAATCAACGAATATTTCATTGCTCTCATGTGCCTTCCCTAGGATAGTACTATTAATTTCCTTAAGGGGAATCATTCTTTTCTCCCTTCGTGAAAGTCTCCTTTTACACATTGCAATTGTTGCATTACAATGCCAACTTTCTTGCTAATTCAAAGGTTATGTGGATAATATCTTATGTTATTCATGGAAACCAAGGTGAAAATTATATTTGTGGTGGTTGGGCCGATACTCCAGATGGGGCTTCTACTCCAAACAATGTGAGATCTAATTGAGACTTCACATCAAGGAGAGCCTTGTATGTTAGCGGTATTTGACACCACCAACATTCTGGAACTAAAAGGAGGGCCATATGACAAGCTGTGCCCATTGAGTCTATTTTGGATCTCTTATATTTAATGGCTCATCGTCAAATCATATTCTTGGGGTGTTTTTCCAAAATATCCAATGGTTAACTTTTAATCCCCGATGAGCCTCTTTATGGCTTGTCTCAATTGAAGTTTGATGGTGAGGATGGAACATCCATAAAAAAGCACATTTATGATTTTCTTAAGTTTTGTGAATATTATGAAATTGATGATGAAGATATTGCTTGTGTTCTCTTCTTCCTCACTCTTGAAGGTTGTGTTAATTGATGGTGTCATACCTTACCATCTGCCTCTATTCATTTTCTTGATCAATTTCTCAAGGAGTTTCAACAAGCTTTTGATAGGTATGATTTCTGAGTTGTTTATAAAAGAATTAATCAAATTAGAATAGAGCCTAATGAATCAATTGAGGATTTTTCTAATAGATTCCTTCACTTATGTTGCGAGTTTCCTGAAGAAGATATAGATTGGGATTTCTTTAAGAAGAAGTTTGAACAATTGGTTTGAATCTCTTTTAATCAGTTTAAATCAAAACACCTCGATGTTTCTACTCTCCTAACTCTTGTAAATCATCAGAAACCACTAATTTCAGAGGAGGAACCTCTATTCCTTTTGTTCATTGTCCTCCTCCTTTTTTAGTACCAATCATGATTCTTATATATATTAGTGTTGATGCCATGAGTTATAGAAATCAAATTCCTTATCCATCTCCTCAACCTTCTTCCACTTTCCATGATTCAGATCTAATGGAGGAAACCTTAGAATGGTTCATGAAGCCTCATGTAAAGCTTAATCCTTCCATTCCTCAGGATGATATGTACACTCATAACCCCAATCTCGAATTTGATTTTGACATTTGTCCTCCTCTATCATCTCATTCTGATAACTCCTTGTCCCTTGATCCACTCGACTAGTCTCTTTTTGTAGATTCTCTATTTTCTAATCCAAACAATGATTAGGTGCAAGATAGTCATTCTTCACAAGTAGAGGAGTAGGAAGGTGAGGATACTTTTGATATTCCTCCTCTTTTTCAAAATACTCCATGTCAAGATAATGTTCTTCCATCCTTGGTTGATTTTGAATCTAGGAATCTTAGTAACAAATCAAATGAATTTGATTTGCTTAATCAATCTGAAGTTTTGGATAACCATAATTCTGATGATTCTAATTCTATTAATGAATGTGATGATTATTTCTCAAGTGGACTAATTGGTCTTTCGATTTCTTGAGAAGATTTGAAATATTTCGACCTTGAATCTGATTGGGTCCAAGAATATGTTCTTATGGAAATTACCTCTTCAACTCACTATACCTTGTGGTCTACTATCTCTAATGCATTAACTTGTGAATAAGATACTCCATGTTCTTAAAGTTTATCATGTAATGAGATGGATTTTGAATTGACACAAGGTAGTGAGGTTATCCATGGTGAAGATGAGGGTAAATAAATCATTGAGTGTCTATTCCATCCCTTGTCATTTCTAGTCTTGCATGAAGAAAATCCTTCTATTCAGTTACTCAGGAGATTGATCCAATTTATCCATTCTTAGAAGAATATTACTATTTGAGTAACCTGTTTATTCCCAATCAAATTAGTGATGTAGGTGGCTACCATTAGGATAGTAATGGCCTTATTGAAATTATTGATAGTAGTTGTCCACACACAAAGCATGATCTAATCCAACCTTTGAAATATGATTCTTCAATCTTCAAAAGTTTCGGGGATTATCAGGGAGTCGACGCATTTCAACTTACGTTGATGGTTATGTCAGGTTCTTATGACTCTATTAAGGTCCCTGAACTAAATGATATCTATATTTTGTCGCATAATTATTTCCTTTGCATGATTTCGCTAGATGAAAATTACTTCCTGAAAATTGTGTGGTATTTCAAATATAGTTTTTCTAATTTCAAGGTTTGATTCTCGACCAGATTGAAAGTCTTTTTTTAGTTGATTCATCTTCATGCAAATATATTGTATCAAACTCAGGTTTGGAATGTATACCTATCATGGATGTACGAAGCTGTGAAGTTGATCATTCTAAAGATTATAATTGGCCAAAGGATTCATGTATATCAGATATTGTTGAAAGTAATGAGGTCTTATTCCTTCTTGTGAATATTCTGATCCTAATTATTTTCTTCATGACACAAAACATCCTCTTCAGTGTCAATGAATGCTTGTGTTATTTTCTAAATCAAGCTCCTCTTTTTCATCCACTACATCTTGACTGGTTTCATGTGTTTTCCATATTGGCATTCCTTCTTAATGATTATGACACCAATCAAGTTTGTAGTAAGTCACAAGTACATGGTTTGTCAAATTAAACATATGAGGAAGATGATTCTTTCATTCAAATAATTTGTAGAGATGTTCAAACTCATCTATATTTGTTGTTGTCTCCCAATCGAGAAACTTATGCCTTAATCAGGCCATTTGATCATGGTTCTATTCTAACAACTGTCATTCAATTGATCATTCTCTCACTAGTGTACCTAATGATGGTTGCTTTACATCAACTGATCTTTATGGTTTATCATCTCAATATTTAGACACTTGTCAAGAAGTTGAGGCACTTCAGCCTTTGCTGATGGTTATTTCAGGTTCTCACTATCTTGACAAGCCTTTTGAATACGATTAGACTCATTTTCCCTTATAAGATTCTCGTCCTGATTCCATGCCATTAATTGAGAAATTACCTTCTCAAGGATTTTAGTTTTTTTGAGAGGATGTTTTTAAATTTCAGGATCCTATTTATAATCAGTTGGAGGCATCTTACTTAGCAAGCCCATTTGCTAGAAACAAGTTTCAACTTCTTTTGATGTTTGCTAAGAGAGACAATACAGATGCATGTGCATTCATAAGAAGCCTTCTAGGTTTATTTCATTGTTACTCTCGTTGAAAAGGTAAAGTTGTAGGTTGGTTAAGGATCACACATCTTTCTACATCTATAAAATACCTTCAACATTTTGTGCAGGCTTTTCAAGTTCTAATATTTTCCATTGCACATTTTTATGTATCGGTTTTATTGCCCCTATCTTTGTCATTGCAGGCTAGGAACAATGGTGTCATTGGAAACATCATTACGGTTAGCCTTGACCTTCTTTCTTATTAGGTTAGGAGTATCTATAGTTTCATTTAGTTTCCCTTGCATTGCATCCACCCTCCTTTCCTGACCTACATCTAGTCTTTTCATTTGTTTTGTTTTCGTGTTTTTGTCTTTCATGGTGCTTTTGGATTTAGTCTCTAGTTTCCTATTTTTTTGTTTTATTATGTATTTATTATGTGTTTAATTAATAAGGCTTTGCATGAAAGATATTTCTTTGGCTCAAAATATGATGTGGAAAAAATTGAAAAATGGAAATCGTGATGACGGACAATTCTTGGCTTATCCGTTGCCTCTTCTCTATCTCGGGTTTACATATCTTTTAAGTCGATGATGTCTGAACGAAAAATATGATTCGTTCTAGACAAAAAGCCTTTGGTCAAACTATGAAGCTCGTACCTTTATTAGGATGTTTGTTCTGACCTAGCCTTGTATTGAATGATGTTTTGACATGTCAACTTGACCGAGTAGAGAAGGGAAAGGAGAAAACATTTAAAATGAGCATGTATCTTTTAAATCCATTAAAACAAGGAATAACCTCTTCTACTCGTAATAAGTTAGGATCCCTCTTCCACAATGGTAAATAAATAAGTGAATAAGCACAATTCTATGAAATAAATAAATAAAGGGTTAAAGAAGAGAAAGGCTCCCTGCGCAGAGAGGTTAAGCAAGCAACTTTGCTGGGGTACTATCATCAGAGGAATTTTGAGGTCGAAAATGGGCCTCCTAAGAAAAATGTACAACCAAAATAAACTTTATAAGAACCAATAGGATTCAAGATGATGATGTCAACCATTGGGGATGATTAACCATTTTTGGAGTAAAAGAGTAAAAATATTAAAAAATAATAAAATAATAAAACTACTTTTTCAACTTGTCTCCCTAATGTTTTACTCAAATTTCAAGTGGGATTACTTGTTAGATTAAAATTTAGTTCCTCATCTAAAGAGTAACCATGTTGCATACTTTCGATGGACCTTGTTACATGAAAAGTTTGAAATACATGAAAAACGTGATTGTAATCATGTTTTTCATGTATTTCTCATTTTTCATGTAGCATGGTCCATAGAAGGTATGAAACATGGGTACTCCTTTGATGAGGAATCAAATTCTGCATCCAACGAGTGTTCCCACTCAAAATTTGAGTAAACCCATAGGGAGATAAGTTGAAAATACGAGTTGAAAAAATAGTTTTTTCTTTTTTCCCAATAAAATTTGATGATGTAATCTAATATTATTTTATTATTTCCACTATTATTTTATAATTTCCTTAAGAGGACCATTTTAGACCTCAAAATTTGCCTAATGCCAGACCTGTTAGTAGCGAAGTGATGCTTGTGTTTCCTTGAGGTGACTCCGCTGGGGTACTATTCAAGCTTGCTTGTAGCAGAGAAATTCCAAGGAATGTGCTTAAAATCTCGATATATTTATAACCCTTCTCCCCTATCGAACAATTGAGGCATGAATAGTCTTATATTGATGTGTTTTAAGCCCAACAAAAAATATAGGGGAATTGGGATAGTGGAAAATCCAAGGTAACATATATGACGAACCAATACTTCCTAAAAGGCTGAGGCCGTGCATTTAGAGAATTAAACCTAAGCAAAGAAGATGGAGTT
>APFE031103933.1:88800-105813 GCA_000404065.3 Pinus taeda | reverse complement strand
GGTACCCAACCTCTTGGATGAGACCTTGCTACAGGAGCCCCGATGTGGAGTAGCAAGAACTGACTAATTGGGTAGAGACAGATGCGGATGGAGCGGCAGAGAGATCGACAGTGCAGGGAATCCTAGGACAGCGCATAGCTAGCAGGCTGCACCAATGCGAGAGGCACAAGTGTTTTGCATAGTGCTAGGTGGCACAGAGAGATGTGCAATGGTGCGAGATGCATGGATATGTTGCAGTAGCGCAGATGTCAGAGAGGGAGCACTTGTCAGCAACAGGTAGAGCTTCAGCATCAGAGTATGTTCCAAGCCCAATAGAGGGGTCAGTTGGGAGTGTTTTTGTTCCAAGTGTTGTTGGAGCAAGTAGACCGGGCAGATGTGTTGCATGTAGAACATTCCAGAGTTACAGGATAGGGGTTACAGATAATCCATATCTTGTTGAGAGGGAGTGTTGAAAATGCAACAAGATGATGGAGCTTAGTGGAAAGGAGTCGCCTTCACTAAGTGGTCCTGCAGGCAAGTTTTAGCGCAAAGTCTATTTTTAGACTATGTCTATTTTTAGACATATGGATCATGGTCTATGAGTTGCAGGATGTTGTTTATGGATGATTGGTCATGTTGGGAAAAAATAGATGGACTTCTATTTTTGGTTCACAGCGGTGTGATCAGAGTCTATTTTTAGACTGCTAGGCTAAAAATAGAAACAGTCAAATATTATTAGCCCTTAGTAATATTTGGACTCTAAACATTATCTTATTCTCTTGGAGCACTTCAGTTCGAGCTATGGATGTGGCACATGTAGCTGACAGAAGGAAATACAATTTTCTTATGTGTTAGTTGAGCTATTGCATGGAGGACTTTAGTTAGAACTCATGCATGTGAGTTCTGTGGAGTTGGATGTGGAGTTGATGGAGTTGTGTTCAGTTGAACTAGTTGTATTCAGTCTAACTGAAGAATACACTAGTGATGAGTTGTGTGAATTAAATATTAATTAATTCACTAATTATTAACTCATAAAGAAACTAAAGAACACATCAGTTAACTCAGTGCATGGACAGTTCAGTGGAGACAGGTGTTAGAGGTAAGTGAAAGGGTGAGTTGCTACTATCAGTTGTGCATGAGATTTTCACAATCAATGGGATTGAGTTATGCCAATGAGGATTGCACAGTATGGGCCAATACCAAGTGATTATAGCCTTTGCTCACGTGATTTCCAGTGTGAGTGATTATCTTGAGGTATTGTGCAATAGAGGCAGGCAAAGGAGCTGAGGAGATTTGAACCTGTGACTTGTTCGGATCTGAGCTAGTTTTGTGTGTAACAGGTGGAGCTAGTATTGATTACTTGCGAGGAGTATTGTACTATGTATTGTTACATGTTCTCAATCAATATAATATACAGATAGCAGGGGGTTTTCATCTGTATGCTTTCCCTAGATACATATTGTGTTGATATGTGCGATTGATGCTTCTATGTGCGCATGTGATTGATGTTTCTTTGTTTTTAATGTTGCTAAATTGATGATCAACGTAGAGGAGGTTATGTATTATGCATGATTCCGCAAATAGTGTATAATCTGGATAATTTCTGTGAATAAGTGTCATATTATTCAAAATTTCTACATTATATTCAACATTCAAATATTTTATTTCAACCTTTTTTTCCCTATATATAAATATATATATGAAGTTTCAAATACCATGGGTTTTCAAAACCTTATACTTAATAATATATTAATAAAAAAAAAAATTAATGTGTGTTGACCTATGTTGTTTATAGGCGACATTATTTTTCTATTTAGAGAATATTTTATTTTCATTTTAAGAGGGACACTTGTCAATTACAAATTGAGCGTGAACATACTCACACATAGTCTTTACATTGAGCTGTAGAATGCCTTGACCAATTCTACCATGTATTGTGAATTGAGCACTTACAATTGATAATAAGGGCTTCCTTTCCTCCTTGTAGTGATGAGCTGCACAATACAAAGGCTCTAAAACTTAAAAACTTAATGACTTGGCATCATTAAAATACTTAAAAAAAACTATAAAACTCTTTATAAATCCAAGAAAGACTTCCCATTGTTAAAACCCTAGAAAACCATATATAGTGGCCTATTCATACATCGGTTATTGTTTGAGAAAGAGTTCACAATGTTAAAACCCTAGAAAACCATATGCAGTGGCATGTTCATGCATCGGTTATTGTTTGAGAAAGACTTCACATTGTTAAAACCCTAGAAAACCATATGAAGTGGCCTGTTCATACATCATTTATTGTTTGAATGACTGCATCAAGGTCTTTTAAAATCATCAGTAAATTCTTCATTAAAAATAAACAACTAGATCTAGGTTTTTGAACATCATAAGTAGTAAATTCTTCATTAATAATTAATACTAGTAGATATAGGTTCATTGATATATGTTAATTATAGTTATTTTCATACTTAAATTGGCATATAAAAAGTTGAAAATGTCATCGATCAACCATATTAGTAAATATGGTTGTGCTACTTAACATGTGTAGGGTCAACTTATTGACCATGGTTGACTATGTTTGAGGAGAGTTGATAAGGTTAATCAAGGTTGCCATGATCAAACTTACATTAATGTTAATGCTAATGTTACATTAATGTAACAAAAATGGTTGAAATGGTTGATGGGGTTGACTATGGTTGAAGAGAGTGACCATTATTGACCATTAGTGGGGATGTCACTACCCAAGTTCCCGATGTGACTACACACTTGACTCCTATGTAAGAGGATACTTTTGACAAGCATATGATGTGATAATGGATATACACTCTCTATAATGAAGCTAATTTCAATTTTAAAGCCTTGAAGAGTGTCCCCTTCAAACCTATTTAAAGGATCTACACCTCTCATCTATTGTTGGTGTTCTATAACCAAAAGGTCTAGATTGAATTTATTAGTACTTTGTTTTATGGTTCTTTATACCCAAGGCTACATAAGAGACTTAAAACCAATCCAATATGCAATTTATGAAGAATGGAATTGCTTTTTTCAATTTGTTCAAAACTAGCTAGAGGGTATATAGTTCTTTTCCTCTTCCAAGTGATAAAGAAGTCCTCACATCCTTTCTCAATAATTTGTCGATATGCAAACAATTCTTGTAACAAACCAACTCACAAAATAATTTACAAATCAACACAATCACTCTAAGATTCAAACGCAAAAATAATATAAAGAACTGAAAAGCACCGAACTATGAATTTGAAAGAAAGATATGTGAACTATGGCCTATCAAATTAGACAAATTGCAAGCTCACACACAACACAAAGAAGTTTCAATCTATAACTCAATGTAGGGCTCCATAAAGCTACAATGATATGCAAGGGAAAACAAAATCCTTAGACAAGGGAGCAAGACCTAAAATACCACAAAATTTGGTTTTTTGCAATATTTGAAATAAAAAATGACACAAATAATACCCGGGTAGATCAGATGAAGTTCACAGTGTCGTAAAAATGCTTAAGAGATATATAACCAAACAAGGCGATTAATGGAAAACATCTCGCACTAACTAGAACAAACTACAAGATGAAATCATATCTCTTGAAGGACATAAGAGTTTGTAGAAGTATGGTGATAGAATTGCGACTCCTCAAGAAGTTTAATCTAAAATCAAGAGACATGATTCTACTCTACTTATCTCCAAAATTCTATTCGAGTTAGAACAAAATTTACAAACATACAATAAGAAGAAACACACATGTAAAATATTTTTCTAGGGGAACCCAACTTGGAAAAAACCCTCAATCCTCTTTGCATTAATTAGATGAATAGAGAATGAACTACAAAGGCTCTAAAAATTAAAAACTTAATGACTTTGCATCATTAAAATACTTAAGAAAAACTATAAAAATCTTTATGAATCCGAGAAAGACTTTCCATTGTTAAAACCCTAGAAAACCATATGCAGTGGCCCGTTCATACATTGGTTATTGTTTGAGAAATACTTCACATTGTTAAAACCCTAGAAAACCATATGAAGTGGCCCGTTCATACATCATTTATTGTTTGAACGACTGCATCAAGGTTTTTGAAAATCATTAGTAAATTCTTCACTAAAAATAAACAACTAGATCTAGGTTTTTGAACATCATAAGTGGTAAATTCTTCATTAATAATCAATACTAGCAGATATAGGTTAATTTATATATGTTAATTATAGTTATTTTCATGCTTAAATTGGCATATAAAAAGTTGAAAATGTCATCGATGAACCATATGGGTAAAGTAGGAAACCAATTAAAATTCAATTCATATACCATGAATAACTCAATGTTTCACCACACACTGAAAATAAACCAATGCACTAAGGCTCAACGTTGCAGGAATTATAGTGGAGATGACAACGAGGACATTCCAAATACTTTGTATTCAAACTTTGACTGGGTGAAATTCCTTTTTTTTCTTAAATCATTGCAAAGAATCTTCAACATTTCATTCCATCGAACACAGATAAATGAATAAACCAACTAATATATATATATATTATATATATAAGTATATATAATATATATATAATTGGAAAGGACGCACTCACTGTCCCATTTTCATAGCTCTCAAGCATGTTGCCATTGATGAGGTGGCTACATAGAACTTCTTTATAGTGACGCTATTCAAATCGACGCAATTGCAGTGCTGGTTGAATACTACGGCTGGAGAAAAGTTGTGGTATTGGATATGTGTGCAAGAGCCTTGTTTACGCTTTATTGCATGTTCAGAAATTGAGCATTACCTCTTCTCTCATTCAATTGGTTTTCCTATCAATGTAGTTGTTTCAAATTCGTAAGAGTATCTGAACACTCTTAAATAAAAGCAGGAGAAAAGTCATGGTCGTCTATGCTGACAATAGAATTTGGTCGGCCTAACCAAAGCTTGGCTAAGATGGTTGATTGCATAGAATATATATGGTCGCGTGCTCATAAGATACATCATTGGACCCACTCATTGTCAGTAAATGGTAGCATTAACCTCTTCACCTGAAGTGGAATCCTCCTTCCTCCAGTTGGTCACTTGAGGTGTCTTACATGCTTCTCTGAAAGAACAACCTCTTATTCTCTCAATCAGTAAGGAACCCTCATCCGCCCTAAAAATAAATAAGTGCCTATCCAAAGTTCCATTAAAAAAAAAATACAAATGCGAAAGAAGAGAAAGTCTTCCTCCGTAGAGAGGTGAAGCATGCAACTCCACCAGGGTACTAATCAGGCTCACTGGAAATGGAACAATGTGTGTGTTCCTGCGTGACTCCACCAGGGTACTTTCCAGGCCTGCTGGTAGTGGAGCAACACCAGAGATGAAAACTTATACTCTGAAAATCTTCAACTCGTGAGCTAAACTACCATTCTCAGATCCGAAACACTAAGATCTAAGCTGAACTTTTGATTGTGTTTGACTGAGTTCGAAAAGGGTGAACCATGTATATCCATGGGGTAAGTGGGGAAATTGAAGTAACCTGCACAATGATTCAATACTCCCCGAAAGACTAAGGCCCTGTGCTAGCAATGAACTGAAACATAGAATCTGGAGTTCTACTAGAGTGTCGGCAAGTGTTGTAGCAACTACAACCACCCTCCAAAATTTTGGTCTGCACCAATTTCAGAGCCTTCCTTGAAGAGTTTCACTTGATGACTGCACACACCCGAGTTCACTCTGTGAGCTCGTGTGAGTCTTTACATTCACCTTGCTTGTTTATTGCACTCAAGTCTCTACATGTTGATGCCTAAGTCATGCTTGCGACCATGTTTTGCTTATGCTCAAAGCCTTTGCTTAGTTTGTTGTGTTCGCCATGAAAGCATTTGTCGCACCCACACACAGAGTCACATTCACTGTCGCACAAGCTTCGTCTCGATCATGAACGATCAATCATGAGTGTCACACTCATCACTTGCACTGTCGGTTAGTCATGTTGAACATGTTCATTTGATGGTTTGGTCGGTTCATCGTCAAGTCATGCGAGTGTCTGCTTGTATGATCACCTGTGCATCTTTCGACTATTCATACACTTAGTCATTTTGTTGAAGTACTGCCAACCAAACTCCTCACTGACAGCTGAACCATTACCTCACTTTCGACTTGATCGACAGTCAGCCAGAACAGCACAGAAGCACCAAGCTAGTTATTTCAAGTTGTGCTACCCACAAGAAACTCAAACAACACTCATGTTGGCCACCCAAACAATCGACTGACTGTTCATCTCAGAAATTGCGCAGTGCTCATGAGCAGGTCTCCCGCTACCCATCAGTCAACTCAGCTTAGAAATTGCGCAGAGATGATCAGTAGGCTGGCCTCCCAGCCTTAGTGAATTTTTCGCAGCCGGCAACGCTCAGTAGTAGATTTCCTATTCCTTCCACGAATTGTGCAGTTTCTGCTACCAGTGACCCCAGCAGCCAACTGGAAGTTCCCTCTGGGAATTCTGCAGTTCTGACTGCTAGTGACCCGAGCAACCAACTAGCAGTTCCCTCTGGGAATTGCGTAGTTCTGCTTGCTAGTGACCCCAACAACCAACTAGCAGTTTCCTTTGGGAATTGCGCAATTCTGGTTGCCAGTGACTCTAGTAGCCAACTAGCAATTTCCTCTAGCAATTGCACAGTTTTGGCTATTAGTCTCCCGGGAAGTTCCCCAAAAAAATAGTGCAATTCTGACCCCTCATGCAGCCCAACCCGTTCCTCTAGAAAATTGCACAGATTTGGTTGTCCAGCCTGTGCTAATTGTTCGTTTTGGAAAATGTGCAAAACATGCCTACCTTGCCCTCCTACAACCCAGACTGCCCCTCCCAAAATTTGTGCAATTTTGCCTCCCAGCCAAGCAAGACCTTGTAGACAGTCACTATCAACTCAGATTGTCTGTCTCTATCCTTCAATGACTTTTCATTAGTGGTTGCCTGGAGCGATCATTTCGCATCACAACCCTGCTGCCTCTCTCAGTCACCTGCATCCAAATGATCATTTGTCATGGTAGACTAGGTGGTTTTGGATTTGAAGCTTCCCATTACCTCCCTTGGAAGGCTCCCCAATTCATCTTCCCACTTTGGTTTGCCTTTTCCATAAAGATGTTTCCCATGTACTTTGAAAGATAAAGGCAATCCATCACAAGATTCTAAGAACTTATTTATCAGATGTTCATATTCTCGGGGGAATAGGATTAGCTGAAGGCATGGGAGCAAAAGAGCTCTCGGGAGTGTTGGGTGTTAAGCCCAGTGAGCGTATAAATTGATGATATTTCCACTCTTGCGCTTCTGAGAACACCTGTATCTCTAAATGTAATCAATATTAAGCTCCCCGAACAAATATCATGAGTTTCGACCCGCATAAGTGCTTTCACCTAATCGACATCGCCCATGTCATCCAAGATTATTAAAGCATTAGAGGATTTGAGAGCATGTATGAGCATCTCTTTACCTTCGTGAACATTATCAACACTATCTATTGGCTTATTAGTCAGTTCTTTCAAAAGTTTTGTTTGCAGCAAATTTAAAGATGCTGCATGATCTTTGTTGGAATTTAATTCCAACTGCAACATAAACAGCTGGATAGAAATTTGATTTGCTGTAGATATTCCAGACTGTTGGATGCCTCAAAGTCGTGCTTGATATTTTGCACATTACTGTCAATTAAATTTTCATAATTAAATTCCCCTGTAACAGCCGACTTCATTTCTTCAAAAGGCATCACCACTTGCTGCATTCAATATGCAGATAAGCTTTAGAAGATATTTTTATGCCGTAAGGCGTTCCTCAGGGAAGAACTCCCCTCCAGTGCCACTCTGTACCTTTCTGCGCCATTGATTTCATTGTTAGACGATGGAATTAATATTCACCATTTGATTTGAAGTGTTCGATTCATTATCCTCCCGCGCATCGCATCTGGCATCTGGCCGCGCATGGCATCTGGCATCTGGAAAGCATGCACTGCACTCTGAATCCTCCTGCGCTCTGTTCATTAAGCAAAACCCTCCTACTCTCTCTGTTCATTAAGCAAAACTAGAAACTTCCAGGGTGTGGATATAGGATGTGGATATCATGCCTGGGGATCCATGAGCATCGTGCGAGAAAGCTCTACTGCTGCCATTGTCAAATTCATGGCCAGAAGTATCCGGCCCATCACCATACCTTTGGGCATGATCTTCTTGTTGTGTCTGGGTGATCCCGTTTGATAAAGTTCGTTTTCACACTGGGTAAGTGGTATCTCAGAATAAATAGGGAGCAAGCAAGCGACATAGTATTGGAAATATGGGAGAAGAAGATATGGCTAGGTCCAAACCCCCGCATATCCTCAAAACCTAGATTTCTCCACCGTTTTTATAAGTTTAGTAGGTTTATTCTAGCGTAAGGAGCCTGAAGGCACTCGAGATATTGACTACCCTGTTCGCCGGTTCGATTCCCAAACGAAATACAGGCCCTCTGCCACTGAATTTTCGAGGGTTTCAGTGAGAAATTATCATGCAGGCGCCCTGTCAAAGGTACACAGATTAACAGACTCTTTCAACAGAGTAGGTATAAGGTCTTTTCAACGCGAGTGATAACCTTTAAAGATGTCCATTTCAAATTTGTCACTCGCTCATTTTTATCCAAAAGATGTTCAGGCATGCATTCGAGCAATGAGCGGTGGATGCGTAATCTGTTATCAGTTCTAACGCTACAATTATAAGCCACAACCCAATCAAAAGAATCCTTCTAGAACTGTAATCAAGGTGGCTTCCATTCAAAGATCTCTCTTCAAAATATCAACCAATCAGTGAATCCTGACATGCATTTCCATGCCATGAAAGGTAATAGAAATGCCATGCCACGAAAATCGATGGAATGTTCCACTGCATAAATAAAAAATCGATGAATTAGGTACGATTAGGTTATTTTTGCAATAAATAGATTCCATTTTTAAGTAAAAAAAAATTGAATTTGGCCAAAATTTTAGGAGCAATGTACGTTTTATACGACCCAGGTTTCCTGAATTTTAAAGTCATATTCAAGAAAATTTGGGTTTATCTTATTCTCAGAGTGGATCTCCATGAACTTAACACAATATCTTATTCCTTATCAACTTGTCTGATTCCAAATTGGATAGACACCAAAGGCCCATGCCCCCGACAAAACTTTGCTTCATTCTTTTTAATTCTATTAGATAAACGAGAGACTTGGTCCACTACCGTTGTGCGGTTTTAGGATGACTTCCATTATTATTAGTCCCTGCCTGGGACTATTAGCGATCGATCGATCATTGACCAGCTATTAATTAGCTTTGACCAAGTAAAATTTCCCGTACATATCAGGTTTAAGCCAATGTTTGAAATAAAATTTTCTGCTCAATAAATTTTTATCCAAAGTTTGTGTTTCGACCTCTTATTGCAGGCTTCGCTCCGTTCGAGACATATTTTTTCCCATCTGCCACTTATATCCAAAGTTTTATATGCTTTCAAAATTTCCAAATTTTACACACATATACCTTGGATTTCCGGTAATCCACATGTCGTTTTAGGTGAATAAAGTATCGCATTTTAAAATAAATAGTATAATGGTTTAGGTGGATAGCATTTTAAAAATAAATAAGAGTAAGTAACTTATTAAATATAAAAAAAAGTTCATAAACATTTTCTTATTAATAATTGTACGTTTTCAAAGATCATTTTGTATAATTTTATGACTATTAATATTATTTATTGATATTGCAGCATGCTGTTGTTAAATGCAGTCTATGTAATCCCATACAAAGTGCAATAATGGAAAAATAAACTTTAATTTTTTACCTACCTCGAAGTATAAATAAAATGCGCTAAAAAAGATTACACAAAATTACAATAATTTTACCTTTTACAATATTTATATTGTGTGGTATTCTATTAAAGAAAAAGATCTATTACGATGACTAACAATGTGGTCGATCAACTGACATTTAAAAAGGAATAAGTTTATTTCTATTTTAATAACTTATATCAAAACCAACATTCATACAGAATAAACCAAGCATTCATATATTTTACTTCAAAATATATGGTAAAAAAATAATACACGTAGGCGTCTTGTCCTTTATATATGAAATATTTGTATATTAATATATTTAAATAAAAAAATTGGAATAGTGAGTATTAAAAATTAAATTATTTTGATAGTGAAATTAAAAATGAAGTATATTATTAAATTAAATTGAAATTAAAAATTTAGGGTTTTTTTTTAAAGTTTGGTAGATCATAGTTTTCATAGTGTCTAATATATCACTTATTAATTGATTAAATGTATGTTGCATTTTAGCCTAAGTTTTTGGTACGTATTCTGAGTATCATGCATGCAGGACAGATGTTTGCATATGGTGGTTCAACTGGGCCAAATGTTTGTGCGGCTAATTCAATGTGTTTCACAGAGCCCTGCCACAAAGCCCACGGTATTTTATTTCAGTGGCAGAGAGTTCCAGGGCTGGAGGAGTTGCAAGAGCAGAGTTTTCGGGCCAGAGAAATAGCAGAGGCGCCCTCTTTGTAAGTGTTTTCCTGCCTTTTGCTTCGCATTTACATGGCTTTTCCAGAGCTAACATACCCAGATTTGCTTCAATAAGCCTTTTGAGGCCCTAGTTATTTGTCAGCAGAGAAAAAGGACTTCTACAGTTTTGGTCTGTCTTTTTACACTGACTTTGTCGTCATCTGTTCGGGTTTTCCCTATCTTTTCTGAACAGTGTGCTTTTTGTGTCTTTTTTTCCTAATTTTCGCTCTTTGCGGGTACTTGTATTTTCTAGTTAGGCTGAATTTGAATACTTCTGAGAGATTTGGGAATTTAAAGTTTATCGTTTTCTGATGGTGAGGAGTATACTCCAGGTCAGGTATGCTTTTAATTGTGTTGCAGATGCAGTCAGTTTGTGTTTTCTGTGAATATGAAGAAATTGTTTGTTTGATTATGTCCAGGTTGAAATTTTTTACCATGAGTGAGATATGATTTTATGATGTATATAGCTGAATATTTGGTATAAAACATGTATTTTACTTGCCTGGGAAAAATGTAAATATAACTAGTAAATTTGTTTATATTTTTAAGTTTGTTTGTTGGTTAGTTGTGCATTGTTTCTATTTGTTTATATTTTTAAGTTTGTTTGTTGGTTAGTTGTGCATTGTTTCTTTATTACCTATCAAACATTAAATCAAAGGGGCTTTTTTCCCGAATAATCTCACTCAACGGTAGGCCAAACCCTGGCAAATTTTTCAGCACCGAACCTTTTCAAACGCAGAGCCGGAGAGCTCCCCTATTTTACGTTACTGATAAGGAATATCGTTTAGTACCTCTTTCTTTGCTTTAGGCCACACCTTCCATGGTTCTGTTGGGTCTACGTAGTTTTAATTTTTAAATACATTTCAATATATATCTATTATATTTAGAGAGTTATAATGCATTTCAATTTTTAAATAGAAAAATATATATTTACAATATATAATATACTATGTATATATACATACATTTCAATATATATATATACAGAGTTATATTACATTTCAATATATAATTAGATACTTTTTAGATATATTTGTTTTTATTTACAATATATTTATATCAAATATAAATGTTTTAATTAATTTTTATATTACAATTACAATATAGTGGACAAGAACCACACGAAACAAATTCGTGGTTATCACATTTTCATTCGTGACATATTTCTGAATGTGAACCACTGCTTAACCGACTTATTTTAGTCTCCTTTCCCAACTACTAATTCTGTTTTGGTAAGTTCATGTTGTTATTGAAGCATAATTGCTGCGTAAATTGGTGTTAGATTTGGAGGGTTTGCTTGTTTTGGTCAGTAATTCTAAAATATTTTCGATTTTTTTTTTTCGGTAATTAAGTTAATACATTTATTAATTCTAAAATATTTTCGAAATTTTGTTGTTAATTAAATTAATAAATTAATCAATTCTAAAATATTCCTGAAATCTTTTTTAAATGACATACCACTTTAATATTTTTTGGTAACTAAATTAATAGATTAATCAATTCTAAAATATTATTGAAATCTTTTCTTGTAACATACCACCTTCCTACTAAACTGATCCACTCTTACTTTAAATTTTAAATTAGAGATCCCAAATTTTAAATTAGAGATCGTTTGCTCATAATATAAGAAATTCAACTTCTGAGGCTAATGTACCGAGCTCTGAACTTTAACGTATATTAAATGGAGATCTTTTCAACTACAGCACGTGTGGCATTTATATGTGCATCCAAGAACGTTGCAATATCTACGTATAACTATCAACTATCAACTGATAAATTCAATGACCACGCGGGTTTTATATAAAAGTTATTGACGAATTATTATTATTATGAAAAAAGTTATTGAAGAATTATTATTATTATGAATATTGATGCAACCGCTTTACAACGGTCAAGAAAGCATTATACTTACCTTTCTAAGTATTCCATAAATGATGTGAGACAAATTCTCAGAAATCAATTCAGTGTGCCCATCAGCTAGAAGATTCACAGGTTAAGTTGTTTGTATTGTGTTGTTGTGGCAGACTCCGGCAGGGACTACCGCCACAACAATGGCTCCCTTGTTTTTCTATTAGAACCTCATCTATGTATAAGTCTTGACAGACTTGTGTAACAATTTATGTCTTGCCAGTGCCGTTCCAGAAATGATCAAACCCCTTGATATATAACATCCAACTAGATAATTTATTTTTATGAATGAATATTTCCTTTTATAATAAGATCCTAGATTTTCCTGTTGGGTTTCTCCGGAACGTATTATGTGTTCTATGACTATATAAGGGGTCCTTTCTGAGGTGTTTCTCCATTTATGATATCAGAGTATAATCCCTATTTAAAGAAAAACAGGGTTAAATTTGGTCACCCTTAATATCAGTTCATGTATTTTTTTGGTGGGTGATTATATTTTCCAATTAGTGATAAATCTTTTGGAATTGTCGATATTAATATAGTCGCCAAGTATAACATAAATTTCTTATAATATGTGTTTATATTTGCGGAACGATTACTTCTGGTCATTTAAGATTTGTTCTTCCTTTTCCTGTCAGTAACAAAGGGACGACTCCACGTATGTCGCCATCCATTATCTTTAAAAGTCTATGGTTTATACGCAGTTACCAAATTTCATCTGTTAGACTCGCTTATTTTCCCATACCACCCGTAGCTTCAACCTAGTAACGTGACAGGTTCTGGTTGTTTTATGTAAGGTATTTTTTATTTAATTCATCTTTACTTTTCACACTGTAAATTGTATAGGGAAAACACATTTATATTCACCCATTTAACTAGTTCCTCGTTCCAAACCTCACTCACTTCAACTCTTCGGTTTAAATTGCTTATATGATTTATGGGATAAATCTTTTTGCTATTAAGATTTCCCAATCTTAATAGTCCATGACATTCAAAACACGACTCGACTGCTGAGGCAACGTGCTACTTTTTTTTTCTTTTCAAACTCTAAGTTACCCCTTAAATTAATATCCAAATCCATATGCATAGATATTAATTCTCCCCAACGTACATTCCTAACCTAAATTTCAGTCAATATACATATCCAACATTCATAGATGACAATGGTCAAATCAATAATTAATACCACTCATAATTCGTCTGCTCTCTAACGGACAATTCATTCATGCAAGCAATTTATCTGGTTATCCATGTATAAAGCCTGTAATTAAATATAAAAAATAGAATTTCTAACTAGATATCAGCTAAAAAGCGACTTGGGAAAACACCACCCTCCCAACCATGAACCGACCTCCATTTTCCCCTCTATTTCCTTGCCCTTGGAATAAAAAAACTGTAGTTGCTCTAGGAAAAGTATTTTTATGTTGTGTTTTTCTAACAAAAGTGTCTTTAGCAACGTCCCGCTTTTCACGGTTTGCCAACACAATAGCCTAAGATTTTCTCACTATATATTTTAATTTTTCCTTTTTTCGAAAAAAGGTATTTTTTCGTTTTTATTTAAATCCCGCATTTTTATCCTGTGACACTTTATTCACCGTTTTCTCAGTGTTTTTGTGCAACTGAGTGATTCGATAGTTTTTCTCTCCCATCATATTAAATCGTGCTAATCAACTAGTAGGTATTTTGAAGAGTTATTTAGGGAAAATTAGTTTGATCTCATCCACTAACATTGGTTTCTCGACCTTGGCAATAATCTCCTTAGTGTTTCTTTTCCAAGTATTTTCTAGTTTTCATTTTCATTAATAAAATTCAAATATTACATCATCGTAATTTATTGTTTATTTCAAGTCTAGTTCATCATGGCCTTATGGCCATCACAACTAAACTTAATTCGATCTAACAACAACATAATTTTACATAGAAATGGAGGGATATCACATTCATATTGAGACAATCATTGTCACAATGTGACATTTGACTATGGTTGACCATGATTAAAAACGGTTGACCACTATTGATTTTATTAAATATGGTCGATGATGGTTGACCATGATTCAATTTATAAACCATGGTTGACTATGATTGATATTATAAATCCAGTGGAACAATAAACATTATGGATGAATACTAAAAACCGAAGGGATTACAAAACCTAAGGGAATAATATTAAATCTTGGGAATATGAACCCTTAGATTAATAAACCCATGGGATTGATATTATAAACCTAAGAGATAAAAATTATAAACACAAGGTATATAAACGCTAACCTAAATATTATAAATTCTAAAATAAACCTAGTTGACCATGGTGGATTTCCATATTGAGATCATCTTTGTCACATTGCAACTTTTCACCATGGTTGACCATGCTTTACCATGATTTATTTTCATATCGAGACAATCTTTGTCATTTCCATATTGAGATCATCCTTGTCACATTGGAACTTTTCACCATGGTTGACCATGCTTTACCATGATTTATTTTCATTTTGAGACAATCTTTGTCACCATGCAATGTTAGCTCATGGTTGAATATGGTTTATTTTCATATTGAGACATTAATTATCACAATGGTAAATTTGACCATGGCTCGGTATGATTAGCCATGGTTGACCATGGTTGATATTATAAACCCAAGGGAATAATAAACCCAACGGATTAATACTAAAACCCTAAGCGATTATAAATCAAAGGGAATAATATTAAATCCAAGGGACTAATATTATAAATCCAAGGAATGTAAACCCTAAGGTAAATCTTATAAACACTAAAATAAACAATGTTGACCATGGTTGATTTCCATATTGAGAAAATCCTTGTTACATGCCACATTGGACCATGGTTGATAAGACTTGACCATGCTTAACCGTGGTTGATCTTTAGATCAAGTAAATACTTTTGACAATGCATTGTTGGATCATGGTTGACCACGATTGACCATGGATGACCATATTTGGTTTTATAAAACATGGTTGAACATGGTTGAGAAAGGTTGGCCATGATTCACCATGGATTACCATGTTTGATTTTATAAAACATGGTGTTGAGCAAGGTTGACCATGATTGACCATGGTTGACCATGATTATATTATCACATTGATATAATCTTTGTCATAATACGACCATGGTTGAGACAATGATTATTTTTCATATTGAGATAATCGTTGTCACAATGCGACAATGGACAATGGTTGACCATGATTCAACATGATTCACCATGGATTACCATGTTTGATTTTATAAAACATGGTGTTGAGAAAGGTTGACCATGATTGACCATGGTTGACCATGATTATCGTATTGATATAATCTTTGTCATAATACGACATTTGACCATGGTTGAGACAATGATTGTTTTTCATATTGAGATAATATTTGTCACAATGCGACAATGGACAATGGTTGACCATCATTAACCATGATTGACCATGATCGATTTTATAAAATATGTTTTACCATGGTTAATTTTCATATCCACGCAATCTTTGTCAAAATATGACGACAAAACATGGTTGACCATGCTTGACCATGTTCGAATAATGATGTCTATGAGTGAAGAACGACCAAACATGGTTGACCATGGTTGATTGGACTAATGATGTCTATGAGTGAAGAATGTTCACTATCAATGAGTATGGTAAACATACAGTTTATTAACATTAACCATGGTTGAATATTTATACATTGATTGCAAAGGTTGACTACAAAGGTTACATATCTTTGTCTATGTCATCATGATGACTTTAGAGATGGGTATATGCTTAATTGTAAGCATGCTAAACATAATGCATATCGATTATCATGGTTCAACACGACCTTCATGTTCACTCTCTTTGACCAAATTAATCATGATTATCATGTGTTAGTGTTTAAATTAATATATTATTAATGCGTAAATTTGTAAGTCAATATAATAATCTATAGTTATTATTATCTTATTATAAATTTACTAAAGCTTAAATAATATTATTAACTTTAAAATTATATTAATAAAATAATAATAATAATATATTAGTAATCATTGTAATTTTATTAATGTATTAATAACTACTTCTTATTATTAAATTTTAGATTCTAAACTTTAGTATTAAAACACCTTATAAGTAAAACCAAGAAATCTAATATTAAACCCCATTATATGTGTTTCAGTTTATGAAATACCCAATTTTTTTGGGTGGTATAGGTTATTTTTTTAATTTTTTAAATATATTAAAAACATTTTTATATTTTAGGATGGATTTATTATTATTATTATTAATTTAGTTATTTTTAAATTTATAATTATTAAGTGGTTATTTTAAAATTTTTATTAATTCATGTAATTATTTTAATTATGAGTTATTATATATATGTTTTATTTAATTTTTAAATTTTTAAGTACTCTTAATTTTTAAAGTTCTATCAAATTTGGTAATTATTTTATTAATGTGGTTGTGTTAGTTTATATTTATATAGGGAAGACAAATATTTACATCAAATAGAAGCAACCAATTTCAATCTCATTTTAGTTGATTCCCATGCTATATTGATTAACTCTTTTTTCTTTTCCCATTTATCCTTCTGTTTAAATAATTGAAATCTAAAATATTTTATGGTATGGTTAAATTACATA
>APFE031103933.1:16228-88050 GCA_000404065.3 Pinus taeda | reverse complement strand
GGTAAATTATCATTTCATTTTCGATTTAAAAAAAAAAAATTAATGCAATCAACGGTATACTTAACTATGCGAATTTGTTTACTTAAATAAATTTTATTTTTATTGTTTCGTTTCCTTGACTATAATTTTATTTTATAATATTTGTAGTCCAACGACATCATGATAACAATTCAAAGATATGAGTTGAAAATTCTTCTGAGTCATGTCATGCTTACAAACCCTTACAAGAGATGTGGCTCAGTTATTGTACATTAGAAAACACCTCCCCACGTTGCTTTCCATTATCCTCTCAAATCAAGTTCCAATGACCCGTAGAAACTGGATTCTTCATTGTCTCAGAATTGGCTCCTCCACTTCCTTTTCTGACAGATCGTAGTGCACAAAAGGAAAAAGCGCAATCGTTGATTTCTTTCAGACGAAGAATAACAAATCCTGAACCTTCGTTAAAAAGTGAACATGGGTTCATTGACCTGAGGGTCAAATAGGAATCCTTCTGCTAAATATGTATTAATTCCATATAAGTTTGAGGATCAAATAGGAAGCCTTCTGCTAAATATGTATTAATTCCATATAAGTTTGGGCGAATTATTTGAACTATTAGTTTTTTTATGATTATAAATGATATTTCTGTATATGTAGATATTTGTGAATAAAGTGTTGGGATTTGTAGAGTTGAATAGTCTCTGGTGAGACTCTCAAGAGTAAATAGGTTTTCTACAAAGAAAGATATTGACAATAACAAGTGAACTAGTATCAAATTCTTTAACCATTTTCATGGACAAACCAACATCCGGACTAAATGCAAGGGCTACGGCTTTTATTATGAGAACTGTTCAAAATATTGTTTATACTAGACAAACTATTGTTTGCACCATTCATCATTTCAACATTGACAAATTCGAGGCCTTCGATGAGGTTTTTTAATGATACTAGCCAGATGAGGGAAACAACACAGCTTTTTAAAAATTTTATTCAAAATTTAAAAAGGATTTATATAAAGTCTACGCATTTTTTTCATGTGTGATCAAGAAATTAAAATGTTAATTATAATTTTTTTTGTGAAGATGATGAAACGAGGACAACTGATCTGCGTGGGACTACTGGGAGGCAATGGAAAGTGTACCAAAAATTACTTTTAGTTACAACCCTACTACATAGATGTTGGAAGTAAACTCTGTCACATTGGAAATTTGGTTTACAGATGATTTCCCAGAAATTTACAGAAATTCATCCCTTTATGGGTAAGTAATTTTTTCGGTGTCGTCTAATTATTTTAGGTTTGGGTTTACCTTTTCGATTTTGGAAATTAGGTTATATAATTGTGAGTAAGATTTTAGATTGTTTAACATGCATTCTAAATTGTATAAATAAATTCAACATCTTGACTTTGAAGCATAAGGACTATACAAATCACACAATTCAAACTTCTAATTTTAATAAATTATATCAAATATCTTTCCAAATTTGATGATTGTACTTTAATTGTTCAAAATTCCCAAAATTTTGAACAATTAAAGTACAATCATCATTTGTGTTGTAGATTGATGCCATATGTTTTTTTTATTTGTTCAATACAGTGGAAAGATAATTGATATTAGTTTCACAAAAAAATTGAAATTTGAAGACATAGTGCTTAAAAATACATAAACTTATATTGTTTTATTACACCATTGATTCAATTACATCATAATTATATATTTGGTCTTAGTGTAACTAATTCCAAATATAATTATGGAGTTTGAGATATTCTCTCAAAAAAATTCTAATCTAATTATAAATTCATTATAGAAGCATTATCTCCAAGTCCATGCCTTAATGTTTAAATGTCATAAATAAAAATTACAAGAACAATATATATCTTTCTCTTGCTAATCTTCATTAGCAATCACATCCACTATGGAATATCATAGACACTGCTCTTTCTTCACCATCACAACTTCGAGTTGCTATTTGACCTCCATTTATAATTGATGCTTCTTGACCTCCTCAAAGACAATCTTGATATTAAACCACTCTTTGGAATAACTTCCATCTATCAAAATACAACAAACTACAATTTTGACGATTATATATGTAAGTTTTCCGAATACTTAACATATTCAACAAACAATTATACCAATGAAATTTCTTAAAGTACACACTTACTTACAAAAATAACATGTAATTGATGCTCTTAAAACAATAAAAAACAAAAAAACAACAAGAGCCATCGTTAAATGACATAATTAAATTAGCAATATGTTAGATAACAACTAAATTGCAATATGCTTATCCGTTCAATATTTGGTTCTTCAATATATAACTTTTATGAACAAAATAGTCCTATACTATTAATTTATTAATTACTTGCTAGTTTTCATTTCTTTTGTGCGCCAAACAACAATAAAAAAATAATTAATAAATTGTTACAAAACATCCTGAAAATGCGAGAAAGTACGGATCTCCCGTGCCTCATCTAACATTTACTTGTTTGAATGATTTACTAGTTTCAAATTGAGATGTCATTTCGTCTCTTTCTCCATATTGTCAGATGGCTGAAGTGCAATTGAGAGATCACGTTCCAGTTTGACGAAAGGAAAAATAAAGTTCACAGATATCACATTCGATATGCCTGCATCTACCTTAATCTCATAAATACATGTGCATCTTTGCCTCACCTCACTGTCACATGGGACTAGTGACCAGAATCAAGTTTCTCATCAAATGATAATCCTCCATAGTGGGTGATGGTAAACTTCACATGGCACGCCTGCAGATTTGAGCGAGCATCGTAATCAAGGCAACATTGTCGACTAAAATAAAAGGTTCCACAAAATATTAACTTTCTAGTCTCCCTATATATTCTCGGTGTCTCATTTCATTGTTTTCCTTCGTTAATCATCGTTATCATCCACCATTGTTGTCGTTTCACTGTTTCTGGCTAAATTTTTTTCGGCATCGACGCATTGATGGCAGTAATGGCTGCGTCGGCTAGGGCAGCACTGGTGGTTTCCAATTGACAAATTGAATTTCCCGATGATTGTTAGCAAGGCTAGGGCAGCACTGCTTTTCCATAGCAAACAGAGTAGCGACAACGATTACGAGAATGGATGAATCTACTCCATTTTCAAATCAGAGGATAACCAGATAGGAATGTTAACAAGAGAGGAATGTTAAATTTGAGGAGCCCCCCTGCCCATCAGGGATTTCTTTTAAGACAGTTTTATTCTTAAATGTCTCTTTACATGAATTTTAATATATACATTTACTATGTCTAATATTTTTTATTTTTGGTAGGACGTATTTTTATATACAATACTTATATAATAAAATTAAATGAAATTAAGAATATATATGAATTTCACTTCAAGCAATGAGTTCAGATTCATAATATAGGATCCCTATGTAATAATTGTGGAAGCTGGAAACTAGGTCCAAACTCACCATTTTACCTTTGACCGACAATCTACATTATAAAATTTAGAATACTTAAAATAATAATACTAAATATAAAAGATAATATACCTTTTTAATTTAGTTTTCAAACTCACCATTTTACTTTGACCGACAATCTACATTATAAAATTTAGAATACTTAAAATAATAAATACTAAATATAAAAGATAATATACTTTTTAATTAAATCTAAAAGAGAATATATTTCTTTTAATTAAGCTTAAAAGAAAAATATAAACAATTCAAAAAAAATTAAAATATCTTTCTTAATTATTTTTGCTATTAAATTTATCTAACCAAAATAATATTTAATAAGTATTTTTTGCCTTGAAATTTAAGTTTAAAAATAATATTTCAGAAATTCAGAAAATATAAACAGATTTGAGGGTAAGGGGGAGAAAAACAATTCTAGGAAATATAACATTTCCAAAGTTTTTATGTGAGTTACTTTTATACTCAATCATCATCACTATTTGTATATTCACTTAGCATGAAAGTTTAAAATAAATTTTATATTTTAAATTATGTATTTTTAAAATTACAAAACAAATTAGTCTATATTATTATCAAATTATAATGGAAAAAACAAGAATATAGGTAAAGAAACTAAAATACAAATTATCTTAAAAAGATTGCTCTATAACAAAGATGTTCACTTTTCCCTATGCACCACTCTATATATGCCAAGATAGAAGCTAGAAGCTAAAATAAATAAACCAACACTGGTTGGTTCGAAACGCGTCGACAAAGGTCTTATATATGTGATTTACGCCGAAGTTGTTCTTATAACAAATTATTGTCATAAACAAATTCGGTGACTGAAACGTACAATCAGGTTACTATCACCGAGAGAGTTCATTCATTTCTATTTCTGTCCTTGAAATTGTCGCAATCTCTGCCCCTTCAAGGTCACTTGAGAATTGGATGGATGCCATCAGCCTCCGCGTCCTCTCCATTCCTAGTCCAATGTCGTGATAATGACTCCAGAGGAGTGTGCTTCATCGCGGTTTCTGTGGACTCTTCCATCACCACTGACCAGTGTGTGAGATTTTTGAGATCCACAGATCTAGATCTGCAAAACAATAAACAAGCTTGCAAGAGAAGGAAGGAAGCGAGCAAGAATAGAGAAAAGAATGAAATTCATTGATTCTATAATATTGGTTTAGAATAAATACATAAAAGCAACTAAGTTAAGCTTAGTTGTACATGCAATAACTAAAGCTAAGTGTACTTTATCTTATGTTAATGTGTACATGTGCCACATGCAAGCAATAAGTTAACTGGAGCTAATCTAGGTGCATGTACACCAACACAGCTAGTCTAAGTGCATGTACACCAACACCCCCTTAAGCATAACTTAGGTGAGTGTGATGCAAAATGAATGAGTCCCGGCAACACGGCCATTTTAGGTACCCATATACAATGCATAAAAAAAATAGGAAAGATTATTAAATTCATGGTGGTTAAGAATACCCGGGCTGGAATTCAGTGGGATCAATTCTGTTTATGGTTGTCGTTGTGGGGAGTTGTAGTCTGTTTAATGGAAACAATGCCATCGTTGCCTGCGAGCATCCGGTACCTGTCCTTCCGGATGAAATTGGTGCACTCGTAGCCAAGAGTGGTTGCCAGCACCCTCTGAATGTAATTGGCGACTTCAATGGGAGATTTGCCTCCGGCGCAGGTGAGCTCCGTGGGAAACTGGTCCAGGAACGTGATCTCGTAGGTGGGCACCGGATTCATGAAGAAGAAAAAGGGTTGAAGCCCTTCCAGCCGCGCACCGTTATTCCATGGAACATGCTCATCTTATTGCAGATGGCCACGGGCACTATCCTGTCCATGAGCTCCACGAAGCGGGCACTGAACCTCAGGAGAAAGGGCTCCCGGCGCGTGGTGCCCTCCGGGAAGATCACTAGGTTGCCCTCCTCCAACAGACGCTTGATGTTGGCGGCGTCCTTTTTGCTGTCCCGTGTGAGGTAGACGATTTTGATGGGCGAGATGATCTCCGAGAAGCGGCTGATGCTGTAGGTGACTGCGCTCACTTTCCTTCCCAAGGCCACGGCCACGACCACGGGATCCAACAACGTCCTGTGATCTCACACAAACATCACGCCCGGCTCGCCTTTCTTCCTGGGGGGGCGGCGGAAGGGTTCCCTTGATGACCAGCACACCAGGCTTCTTCACGAAACCAGTAGCCCGCCTGCTCCTGGAAACCTGCAGCTTCATTCCAAGAACCTTGTCAACCCCAAGATAGCCCTTCACAAAGGGATCCACCATGATTCTTGGATTTGCAGTCACGATGTACCGCTTGCTGAAGGCGTTGAAGATCCTCCAGGACTCAGGGTGCACGTCCTCGGCATAGAATTTGGGCAAAACAACGCGAGAAACGAGCTCGATATCTCGGACCTTGATCCCAGTGAAGGAAGTTGGTCAAGAATCTTCCGAACTACGTGTAGAAGTATGATCTCGATGTTCAACAACTAGTGGTCTAATAGGGGTCACAGGAAGAGACTCATCGTGAGCAGAATGCTGGTTTGAAGTTTCATCTGCATACTCATCAATGAGTGGTGATGGAAACTTGGTAACAAGTTCATCTACTGGTGCATGTGAAATATCTTCGTCAAACTTTACACTCCTTTCTTCATTTGCATGCATAAGTAGCAAAATAGAATCAACTTTACTGTGACCAAGAGAAAAGAGAAAATATTGCCAATTTCATCCTGTTTTCCAAACAATCCTTCCAAAATTTTCCATACTTCATCTGGAGTTGAACATGATTCAACATGAAATAGCAGTTCCGGAGAAATAGATAAACATAGGATGCCGAAGGCCTCATCCATGCGATTGAAATATTTTGATTTCTCTATTACCGATGTTGGTTCAACTTTCGTTTCCATGGTTATTCGAAATAAGCCTTTACTTATGAGATGAAGTTGAATCTTTGGCTTCCATTCGAAATAATTATATGGAGCGAGAATTGTCGATCGTGGAAACTCCAATTTAGACTCCATTCTTTGTTGTTGCTTCAATCTTCTGAACCTGCAAATAAAATTGCTTGTGCACTTATTACAAATCCAAATGCTCTGATACCATGTAATATTTTTTAGATCCACAGATCTAGATCTGCAAAACAATAAACAAGCTTGTAAGAGAAGGAAGGAAGCGAGCAAGAATAGAGAAAAGAATGAAATTCATTGATTCTACAATATTGGTTTAGAATAAATACATAAAAGAAACTAAGTTAAGCTTAGTTGTACATGCAATAACTAAAGCTAAGTGTGATTTATGTTATGTTAATTTGTACATGTGCCACATGCAAGCAATAAGTTAACTAGAGCTAATCTAGATGCATGTACACCAACACAACTAGTCTAAGTGCATGTACACCAACACAGTGGAAGATATGATCGATCCTAGGACCTGTGAATAATTATTATCTCATCGGCCATCCAGGCCTGTGAAGAGTGGTCAAAGCATCCTTATAATTATTGGGGTTCAAACTGGAAAGTCCAACTGGTCATGTAAACTAAACTAGTACAACTTGTTCTGTGAAACCGGTGATGGAACATTGCAACAGAGAGGGGACGATGAATAATTATAGAGAACTTTCCTAACCTGCATTGAATTGTTTTTAAGTAACTCCATTCCCCATATCCATTTAGTCACATGACACCTTTTATTATAATAAGTTTTTGTTCAATCCATTGTCATCATTATGAATCAAGTGTATTTTACGACTAAAAATGAAAAAATCGGTTAAAAGTTGGAAATAATTAATTCCTACTTGTCTATGGTTGTAATTCCCCATTTGAGGAGTTTTTTCCTATATAATAGGGATTTAGTTTTCTCTAGTTTAGTGTGTGGTTGAGAGAATCTCTCAACCACACTAGTGTACATCCAAGATAGAATTCCTATCTTGAGACTATTGATTGTATAAATATCTTGTAATTTCCTCATTCATTAATTAATAGAAAATATATTGATCGTGCTACTTTTATCTTGGTATCAGAGCCTGAGGGCCTAGCCCCTCGTGGGCTGGGCTACTCCTGGGCTGAAGAGAATAAAAGTTTTGTGAATATTTGTTTGTTTGTCCATCATCCGTTTTCTGTTAGCGATGGAAGCGATAGTTGTGGCAATAACAGCAGCGATAGAAACCGTTTAAGAATCGGAGGGCAGGGAATGGTAGGAGCGAAGCTTCGCAGCAGGTCATTTGTGGCTGATGGATAGATCGATGTTGGACCTGGTGTCGCAGACAAGGAGATCTCAAACCGCCAGTCCTATTGGAAAATACCTGTAAAACCTCGTCTATTGCACTGCGATAGTTTCAGTCTTTTCTATCAGATTCCGACGCAGGTTTGAATTTTCACAAGATTCATTTGAAGCCCCGTGGGATTGGAGCCCTGCTCTGTGGAGAATGAAGGGCTGGGACAGGGTGAGACCGTCCCGCTTAGGGAGAGTATGGCTGGACAAGGCTCTGTTCGCAGTTTTTTTTTGGGGATGCATATATTGGTAGAAACCATGCACTGATGTGGTGTGCTGATGAAGATCTGTGTGAGGGAAGGGAGATCGACGCATTTCCTGGCGCCATCGGCGCTGTTATATTGCTCTTCTTGTGCTACAGGATCAATCCAGAGGTCAACAGTGGATGAGACTGTCTAGATCGAGTAGGTGCTGTGAGGATCGTGTAGTGGAGCCTGCCAAATTGTTTAGTCCACATTGGCAGCGTTCATCGCTGCAGATTGACCCTAGAATCGGTGGATCTAGCGATCTGCTGATATATGGTATTGTGGATCCGGTAATCTGTGGTGATATGTGGTATTGCGATTTAACCCAGTTCGTCTAACAAAGGGAGTGTTTACGGGGATGCGATTGAAAACAGAGGATAAGGATTCCAAGTTGCGGAAGGACAGAATAAACCCAAATCCATGAATTGGGCTTAGCAGGCAACCCGCTTGCCCTGCTGAAAATGGTTTCTGCCATTTGTTTCGAGACATCCTGGATCCGTTTCGTTGCCTCTAACAGAGCCATGTGCTTCGGAGGTCTGATTGGCCATGGTGGCGTCCGCTTCAATTTCAAAACCAGTATACTATAATGGTCATCGAGTTGTAACCCACTTGGGACTTCATATTCAAATATTCATCTTGGTAGATGTATGATTGTTGTTAGATAAGAATATTCATATTATAAAGTGGGCTAATTCATCTTAATATGGCACAAAGAAGTACTAGGAAGGCCCTAGTTGGTTTGGGCTTTTTGTGCACTCTTCTTGTCATTCTTCCAAAGATGTCGTGTGCAAATGTTATCTTGATTGGGAACAATATGTCCTTTTCGTTTGATGACAAAGAGGCAAGCTATGTTCTAGCAATGAAAGGATCAGGAATCTGTGGGATACTCCAAGTAGCAGAACCATCTGATGCATGTTCACAGCTTTCAAACAAAGATGTGTCAGGAGAAGGTGCAAACTCGCCATTTGTATTGATTCAAAGAGGTAATTGCAGCTTTGAGACAAAAGTTCAAATTGCACAAGATGCTGGCTTCAAGGCAGCTATTATCTACAATAATGAAGATAGCCGTGACTTGGTTACAATGAGTGGAGATTCCAATGGAATTGCAATATATGCAGTGTTTGTCTCTGAGCCAGCAGGTCATGTCCTTTTAAAATATGCTGGAGATTCAAGTATGGAATGTTGAATTATTCCTTCCCTCAAGAACACGTCATGGTCAACAATGGTAATTTCTTTTGTCTCATTGGTTGCCATGGCTGCTGTGTTTGCAATGTACGTCTTTGTACGTAAGTATTGGCTCCAACGAGTTAGACAAGGACTACCGCATCTTGACGAGTTAAATGGTATGAGTTTTCGACAAGTGAAAGCATTACGAAGCCTGATATTCAATTCTGTTATTGGCAACAACTGTACATCAGAAACCTGTGCTGTATGTCTTGAAGACTATACAGCTGGAGAAAAATTATGTGTCCTTCCTTGCTGCCATAGATTTCATGTCTTTTGTATAGATTCTTGGCTCACAATGTGGCGGACTTTTTTGCCCTGTATGCAAACGTGATGCTAGGATTATAAATGGAGAGCCTCCAGCAACAGAAAGAACCCCACTTTTGTCTGGAGGAGATCGGCCCGGTGGTGTGTGCCGAGCAAGCCGCCAAATGCAGATCGCTGGTTATGATTCATGACATTTCGAGACTCTAATAGTTGTTGTTATGGGAAATAATCATCGTTGGGTAGAGATGGAGAGATTAAATTTGAAGAGTTTATGTTGTATTTTCTTGGAATCATGTTTAAATATTATTGAGCCTTATTGAGCCTAGCTAACTCAATGCAGGCAAAGTTATTTTGTTAGACTTTGCAACTCTAACGAATGACAGGTTAAGCATGGAGTTCCAAGAAGTTATTTGACAAAGATGTCCAAGATGTGAACTTGGGATAAAGGAGCAGCAACAATGTTTATGGTGGACAACAAAGTAGATGTTTGTTTGAGTTAGTGTGGTTTGTGGAATAGACTCCCTAGCATGTTGTAGTAATCATTGTATGTACCAGAAACTCCAAATTTTGAAGTATTGAATGTAAGCCTTGTAAAGGCATTTGAAAGTTTGTGGTAATCTCAAAACCACTTTGTAATGGTTTGTGGTTAGCCTGAAACCATCTTGTGTCACTGTAATGTGATGGTTAGTGGTGAGCCAGAAACCATCTATAGAGCCTTAGTGGCTACAAGAGTTTCCCGGTGGTGGTGAATTGGGGTTCCGTGATCGGACCTGCCCGGTGGTGGCGAATCAGAGCTCTGTGATCTGCTCGGTGGAAGTAGATCGGTGTTTTTCCCGGTGGTGGCATATTGAAGTTGGCGGATTTGCCCGGTGGTGGTAAATCGGACTTGCCCGGTGGTGGCAGATTGCCTTTGTGGCTGTGTGTACATAGGAGCAGGTGGACTGCAGTAACACCTGGCTCGGACTCAGATGATTTTTTCTGAGTAGAAGGGGATTGGTGCGTTTTTCGCGCTGACAGCAGCGCCAGGAAGGCCAACTAGCGCGTCTATTAGGCCATTAATCGCGCTAATGGGCGCGGGTTTATCATTCAGGATCACGGAAATTCACCTTCAAGGGGATCCGTGGGATCAGAGAAGGTTGTGGATCTGTCTGAGGGCGGCAGACTATGCTTTTGGAGGTTTTGTACATGTAATTCGCCAGATGGTGGTGGATTTGACTATCATGACAAGTAGTCATTAAGGGGGGAGTTGGAAATAATTAATTCCTACTTGTCTATGGTTGTAATTCCCCATTTGAGGAGTTTGTTCCTATATAATAGGGATTTAGTTTTCTCTAGTTTAGTGTGTGGTTGAGAGAATCTCTCAACCACACTAGTGTACATCCAAGATAGAATTCCTATCTTGAGACTATTGATTGTATAAATATCTTGTAATTTCCTCAATTCATTAATTAATAGAAAATATATTGATCGTGCTACTTTTATCTTTAAAAGGGTGTCAATTTTAACCCATGGGCATAGTCATTCTCACCACCCGCCTGCATCTCCCTCACCTACTCGCAAGTCAAACCTCGCAACAGGGACTCATCGACAATCAGGCCATCCTGTTAAATGTACACAAAATGCCATTTGTCGTTCTCCTCCACATCGGCTGACAGATGCCAGGTATAATGGGTACATGTCGAGTCCCTGTGAAAACACAATGGGATGCACCCGGTAATGATGCGTCAAATTTTGATCAGCGCATTGACATGTCATCACATGGATACAGGCAGAAGACCGATTTCGGAAACTAGCTAAACTGTCCTGGATGACTCTCCTTCACACGACACATATATCCGCATTGGAAACACAAGTCTCACACATTAAACTTGAAACTAAATCATGCGGGAAACAATCTCAGACAAGCACTCCAAGTTCACGAAAACGGAAACTATACACTCACACATTGTGGGCCTTCCCTTTCAGGGAGTCAGGACTATATACACTTTGATTTCAACAAAGAAATTGAAATTGAAAACATAGTATTTAGAAATACACAAATTTATATACATTTATTACATACTTAATTCAATTAAATCATAATTATATAATTAATTTTAAATCTAATTAATTCTAAACATAGATATAAAGGTTGAAATATTCTCTTAACAAAATTTTAAACTCATTCTAAATTTAACATACAAACAATATTTCCTAATGTTTCTTTGCAAACATAATGAGCTCTAATTTAGGAAATTAGCAAACTTGTCCCCAGCTCCGAAAGGAAACTCACTCAAGCCTTTACATTTCAAACCATAGCTTGTCTATGAAGAAACATTGGTCTTATTAGGGAAACCCTCAATGCAACAACATCAAAATCCTCTTCACCTTGGTTTGTGGTTTGTTTTCTGGGACAACTTTATGGAGAATGGGCCAGAAATGTAAGTATCAATTTAAGCTCCCAAGAGCATAGATTTTAATAATATCTATGGCTATCAACTGTAACTAGCTAGCTTTGGTTGTCATGTATGGGTGGTTGTAATTTCTTTCTAGACATGTGATAGAAATGGATGTTCTATTAATTAATTGGCTCTCCAGGTGAGATACCTGGGGAGTGTACACACACTCATGCAATACACACTACGTATCTATGTGGAGAGAAACCTAGTACATATAGGCTTTCACACAATGAGGTGGTTTGAACCACTCCCTGAATATTAGGATCTGAGACCTAAAGTTAAAACCTCAATCCTATCATTACTGTAACATATTTCTAGGTTTAGCTTTCTCCATTATCTCCAACACTCCCCCTTAATGGAGAAAGGGTACTGAACAATAACACATGCCTGCTGGTCTAGTCTCAGCTAGGCTTACAATTAAACACATGAAAAAGCTTGGTAACTGAGTTTTCATTTTTGTCTTCTTTCTTGAGAGTCCATGCTTGTTCATCTTGAGTCGAGGCTTCATCTTCACTTTCCTCGCCATGAGAGAGTGATGTCCCTTCACCTCATTTCTTCCCCTATGTAGGAACACTTGAATTCTTGTACTCGTCTTTCTCAAAATTATGGCAGGCTAGATAGGAGAATTTTCTGCTATGATAGAAAAGATGCTATGCGTTTTTCTTAAATATGATATCACCCATAAAAAACGCATAGCATCTTTTCTATCATAGCATATTATCTTGTTTAGTGGATAGTGAAATTATGTTTGTGTTGGTTAGGTTTTAATAGATTGCGGAAGATATTTGTGCAAGCGGTAGTTTATGGTGTAATCGTTTATGCATCGATTGAGTTACGGTGGACAATGGCCAAATTATTTTGGTATTTTTTTAATGATGCATTTCATGCTACTTTACATCAAATATTATAGGTAGTTGATGGTGGGTGTATTTAGAGTTAATAAAGAAATAGAAGGATCCATACTATGTAGAATTTGAGTGAGTGAATGTTCTAGATTGTGTAGAAATTGGGTTATGAATATTCTTGATTTTGTAGAAAGTGTTATTTTCAGAGTGAACCCATTATAATTGAGTTAGATTTATTATGTTATAAATTGGTACACTATCATATATTGTATGGGTCTAAAGGCCATTAACTGGATTTAATAAAATCTTGTATTGTGTTGTCATATTAACAAATATGAAGTTGACCTATGCATCGAGTAAGAGTAAGGTGAAGATGTGTATTTGATATTATGTCAGATCTGTCATGTAAAGTTGTGAAGTGTTTGATATATTCCACAAAGTTGAGGGTTAGAATACCAAAATTGTGTGAGATCTGTGGTCTAAAGTTGTAAAATGTTTTATCCATTCCACATAGACAACGGATGGCATGACTACCTCAACTACTAAGCTGAGGCTCCATAGGTGTGTTTGGTCACTACACAATTGTGTACTGAACTTCGTGTAAGCTTCCATTGCTCAGGACATTTTGTGGCTATTTGTTTTTGATACCAGTTGTCATTGCATTCGAGGTTGATCTACGTGCCTAAAAGGTTTTCTCTAATTATTTCATGCCCATATATATTGTAATATTTTATTGATATTGTTACTACTTACATATTTTTTTTTTAAGATATATCAACAAGGAACCAAAATAAAGGTTTTATGAATAAGGGACTGCATTATTCATGATTCGAAATGCATGAGTTTATGGAAATCGAATCCTAGGATGCTTTAAGTTTATGGGAATTTAAGCACGCGTCTTGAAACTAGAAAAGTGGTTTTAGGAGAATAAGAATAGTTTAAATGTGAGGGTTGTTTTCTTTAAAATATTGAAGAAAAAGCGATATTTCGTATTTTTTTAAATCTTGTGCATGATATTTTGAATCGGAGATATTTCATATTTTTTTTAATTGAAAATTTGTTTGTTGATTCATATTTAAATGAATCCACAAAGTTAGATTCGGAAATTATAGAAATTGAAAATTTAAGTTGAAGATATTATTGGAAGGAGCCAATGCTTCGTCAGTAGTAACAAGAGTCGAAACCAAATTTCTAGCACCAAGAGCTTTAGTTCAATATTTGGAGCACAGAGAGACGAAGGCGATGGTACTTAGTACCATGCAAATTTCCATAAATGGCATATTATTTCCCATATCAATGACTGTACTACATCTCATGAAACCAGGGAAATTCTTAAAATTTTGTAAAAAACTCCCAATGCTAATAGAGTGTTATTTTTTAAATAACTAGCTTTTCTCAATTAAGCTGGAGGTAAATCAAAGAATTAATAATTTCCTTTTTAGAACAAAGAAATTTGTTATAAGTTTGGTGCTATTGGTGAATTTTTTTCCAACAATGATCTAGTAACAATTACATTGAATGGGATGTTAGATGATTATGATATATTTATCTCTAGAATTTCAGCTAAGGAAAAAGCTCCTACCTTTAGTGAATTAACGTATACTCTCCTACAAGAAGAAGAGGGAAGGAAGAATATCAATGATAGATCTCAAAGTTCAAATTTGGTGATGGTGCCAAAAAGGAAGCAATCGTACTGAGGAAAACCATTGGACAAGAACAGAGGAAAATCATAACCAAAATCATATCAAGGCACAACGTCAGCAAACAAAAATACTTCTATGAAGACAAGGGATGTATGTTTACATTGTGGTAAGCCTAGAAACTTTGCTAATAAAAATAAATTTGATGAGTCCAAGCATAGAAGGCATTCAAAAAAATTTGTTGATCAAGAAGCCTTAGTTAGTGATAATATCAATAATCTTAAATTATTCATTTGAGAAGCTTCCTTATCAATATTAACAAATGATAATAATCTATGGTTTATTGATTCTGGTGATTCAATTCATATGACATGGAAAAAGGAATGGTCTGATACCTATCATGAAAATAATGATGGTACTCACATCTATCTAGGAGATAACTAATCTTATGAAGTCAAAGGTTATGGTGATATATGTGTAATTTTACCAAATATCTATGTAAGATAATTACATAATGTGATGCGTGTCATGGAATCAAGAATAATCAAATATTTTTTTCCATCATTACAGATTAGAATCTCAAAGTTGAATTTCATAAGTCACATTTTGTTGTATATGATATACAAGATAATTGAAACGTAATAGTAAGATGGGTGAGAATGGGAGGCTTATAGAAGTTTGATGTGACAAGAAAAATTTATCAAACATTAGCATCCACAATCATGACAACATATGCTCTTTGGCATCAAAAGTGTGACCACCTTTTCATGACTTGTCAAGACTACAAAAATAAACAACGGTAGAGGGAATTCCATTGTTAAAGAATGAATATCCAACATGTGAATGGTGTGCATTAGGGAAGATGCATAGGGAAGAGTTTCCCACTAATATAGAAATAAGGAAAGGGATATTCTTGAACTTGCACATAAAAATTTATATGGCACTATGTATACTAGATCATTAGGAGGAGCATATTATTTCTCAATATTTGTCAATCATTGTGCAAAATATACTTGGGTTTATTCCATGAGAAATAATAGTTATGTATTTGAATATTTTAAATATTTTAAAAATTCGTTGAGAATCAAATAGTTAAATACATCAATACTCTATGATATGATCAAAGGGGTGAATATAATTTAGGTCTATTTGCCAAATACTTCAAAGCCCATTAAATTGTACAACAATACATGGTGCCACATGGTCCAGAAAAGAATGGAGTAGTTGAAAGGAAGAATATAAACTTAATGGAAGGCTTGAGAAACATGATGAAAGGTAAAAATATTACCAATGGTTTTTGGGATGAAGCCATTAGTACAGTGTTTATTTACAAAATAGAATTCCAACAAAAACTTTAAATCATAAGATTGCATTTGAAGATCTTTATCATTATAAACTAGCAATAAGTCATTTAAAAGTATCTGGAAGTAAAGTGTTTCCTCTGATTCTAAAAGAAGATAGGAGAAAACTTGATGCCAAAGATACAAAGTGTATTTTCATTGATTATTGTTATGATCATAAAGAATATAAGATGTTTAATCCTTCTACACATAATTATTTTTCCAGTAGAGATATTTTGTTTCATGCACATGCAGATGAAGACCATAGGGAAGATAGTTATGATGCATGGAATATTCCTTATGATTGTGATGATGTCATAGATGAAGTTGATGACAAACATGGGTACGAGAAAGTGGAAGAATCTAGTGATATGCACACTTGAAGTAGTGAAATAACACCTACAGGAGGAAATGAGTCACCACAATGAAGGAGTAGGGATGAAAGCAGTGAACTACCAAGAACGTCAAAATCCTGAATTTAGCAACGAGTATGGCATAAAGAATATGCTTTGATGGCTAAAGTTATGAATGTCGTAGAAGCTTTAAACGTTAAAGAAGCTAATGATCATGTAGAATGGAGAAATGCATTTAAGGAAGAATATGAATCTATTATAAAAAAAAATACATGGGAATTGACAAAATTGCCTAAGGGTAATATTCTCATAGCATCAAAATTCTTGTTCAAAGAAAATTTAATGTTGATGGAACTATTGATATCTATAAAACTAGACTCGTAGCAAAGGGATATTTATAGAAAGAAGGGATAGATTATGAATAAGAATTTGCAACTATAGCTAAAATGCACACCATTAGAATGATTATTGCATTCATGTCTAAGCATAATTGTAAGCTAAACTAGTTATATTCCAAGTCAACATTTTTGAATGGAGAATTAAACGAAGAAGTCTATCTTGTTTAGACATAATGTTTTCTAAAATAGGGATAGTAAAATATTATTTGAAGGTTAAAGAAAAACTATATGGACTCAAAGTGGCACCTATATTTTGGTATGTGAAAATTGATAAATTTGTCTTTTAAGAGGGTTTTACTAAAAGTAAAGGTGGTACAAATCTTTATATCACCTATGTTTTTGTATGTGAAAATTGATAAATTCATCTCTTAACATGGTCTTATTAAAAGTAAAGGAGGTCCAAATATTTATATGAAAAGAGATGAAAAAGGAAATATTGACTTGATTTATGTATATGATGATCATCTTATAATAACAAGAATTGCTACTTTTTCAACTCGTATTTTCAATTTGTCTCAAATTTGTAGTAGGAGTACTCAAATTTTGATTACAAGTAAATCGATAATAGTAAAAACAATTATGGCATAGAAAACCTTGTAGTTTTTGTGTCTTATATAACCATGTGGTTGTCAAGTATTGGAAGAGATTGGCAGTAAAGAAAAAGATAAAACCTGAAATACCTTCTCCAAATCAAGGAAGGAGAGAGGTCAGGTTGGTCTGGAGTAAGAATGTTTTCTTCATTCATTACAACAGGTGTGGCCATGAGAGAGTCACATGTTGGGAGCTCCATTCAGAGCAACGAATGAAGGATGACAAAGAACTAGAAAAGGAACTTGTTAGTGAAGCAAATCAATCGGAGAAATGACTACAGCAATATCACCCATTCACTTTGTTAAGTAAGAGATGGGTAGCATTTTTAAGTAGTTGAACATGGCCACATTTTTGTAAATCGCATGTTGCGAGATATTTGTAAAATGGATGAAGTGTTTTCCATGACTTATTAAGGCAACATGATGATGTTTTGAGCCCATTTTATTGATAGTTGGGTTATTGGTTTCTGTTATGATTTTGATGTAAATTTGACCAAAGTGTGCGTTATGAACTCTTGGAAAGTATTGGGATTGACTAGGTCATGTTTAGTCTTGTAACAAGAAGAAGTATTTTGAAAGATCTACTACAGGTTTGCACAGGATACAGGTGTCAGTTCATCACATATGGCTCTGAAGTACAAAGGTGAAGGAGAAGGATGTGTGGCCTGTTAGGGAACTTATGGTGTAGATGCGGGAGTGCAGTAGACTCTAGATCGTGTCCATTCTTCTGGAGGATAAAAATCTCCTCATAAAGGAGGAATGATCCAGGTGGTTCAAGAAAGGCTCATAAATGAAAGGTGACTTTGGAAAATATTAAAAATTAAAGTCCTTTATTTGTAATGAAACTAGGGTTAGATTGAAGTGCTCATCGCAAGATTGCCAATAGTGCAAACTACACCTCAATCTAATGTAATATGCAAGAGTTATGGCGAGTCAAAGTTTTGGTCAACTTAGCTCATTCGCTAAACTTGGCAGAGTGCCAACTAAATTTAGAGACCAGCTAAATCTGACAGACCTGCTAAATTTTCCATTTTTTAACTAAGTGACAAAATCACACATCACGGTGGTGATTTCTAGTGGTTGGAAAGGGCGAAATTATTACCTACTTAAAATTTTTGGTTACCCCTAAAAATTCAACAGATGGTTTTGAATTGTTAGATATATATATTATATATATATATATATATATATATATATATATATATATATAATATATATTGGTTGGGAGGAATATCAGACCCACCCGACCCTATGACTTGTTACAAATAAAACAAATAAAAAGTATTATAGGCCAAGGACGAACAACCATACGACTGTATATTTCACTTGGAGGGTCGACGGGGCTTGAACCCACCCAACTACATAGCCCGGGCCAACCTAACTGGCTTCCCCTTACATAAAAAAAAAAAAAAAAAAAAGATGGGTCAGGTAATTTTTAACACCAAACACCTCACACTCATCTTGATGCCACTGCCAATGCACCACATGGCACTTCATTGTTTAATCCACACAACAATTTTTATATAAGACTCAAATCCACCATTCGACTGTGGCAAAGGAATGAGTAGTGGAACCACGCCATGAACAACAGAGAGAACCGTGCACAAGAATAAATTTTGAGGAGAATATTATAGGGGAATATTCCAAGGAATAATTTTATGCAAAATCCTGAGGAATCTTGAAGATTCCCTTGGAGTCAAATTTTTACGGTGGCATAATCATGCCAGTTTTATACCCAAATAAACTAGAATTTCGCCAAGATTCTGATGGCGTGATTGATTTTATGATATGAGAAATGATTTTTTCAGATACTGAATGTTGAGGGAGAAACCATGAATTTGGAACCTTGATGCAGGAATCTACATGGAATCTGAAAGATTCCCTAGAGGTCCGAAAATGAATTGATAAAATTAAATACAAATAGTTAACTTCACATTTCCAATTATTTTCTAGATATTCTAAACTATAGAAAGAAACAACACTTATTATACACCCTCCATCTGAATAAATCCAAAAAAATACAAAAAGATCCAACCACAATCGCTTGAACCAAAATATTCAACCTTTACTTATTGAAACTAACATCTTTTTCACAATCCTCTGACTCAAAACATTCATCTTCTACTCCCCATAGATGTTAAAATATCTAAACCCATTAGCATCCTATTTTTTACCATTCATAACTAAAATTTTCTACTCCAACAAATGAAATCCCTTTTTTTAATCATCTTTTTCTTTTACAAGTTTTAAATTATAATAATTGTTAGAGTTTGTAATTATCACTTTTCTCATTGGTCATTATTTGCTAGAGTTCTAGGCTCTACAAGAATGAGCATGTTCATGATATCTAGGAGGTTGTTTAGGCCTAGTTGATGGTTGGGAGATTCTCTCCAACTAGTAGTTCTATATTGGTGTGTGGTTGAGATATTCTCTTAACCAAGTGATTATGTGTCCACTTTAGTTTCTATATCTTTAGAAAACACTTCCTCCATTTATATTTAACATCATTTAAGCAATGAGACAAGTGAAGTGTGTTCGATAAATTTTGAGTTGGTATTAGAACTTAGCTTGGGCTAACTCTCTCATGGGAGGGAAAAGGGACATAGGAAAATTGTAAAATATGTTAGCATGTGTCGATGTGTTTCTCCACCTAGTTACATAAAGAGAAGAGACACACTGCAAAGAGGGATGAGCATTGTTGTATCTTTAGCTAATAATAGTGCCATGACGAGGCTTAACGCCTTGTAGTTTGAGGGAGCCTGTGATCATTGGCCATAATGAGATATTGTTCTTGGATGTTGGCATAGGGAAAAAAACCTTTGTGTGTTGACCAACTTTTGAATCTAGCAGTACAACAAAAAAGGATTTTGTTATTCATGGAGATGGATGAAAGGTCACTGGATAGCTGAAGCACATCATAAAGTCTGCAAGGGATGACCCTAGGCATGTTCTCTAATAGAGCATCTACTATGAGTGGTAACAAGGAGGTAGAGAATTGGAGCTAATATAATTATTTAATAGAGGAAGACTGGGTTTGGCAACGTAGCATGGTTATGTGATATTTACATTTCTTTATTTGAAGAGAAACAATATTATTTTTGAAATTTCTATAAACCTATGTTCCAAGAAAATGGGCACAAACGAAGATTGTTGCAACGTAAAGTTCTAGTTTGTATTTTCATAATTTTATTGCTAGTGCTTTTCACATCTGGGATGAATTTGGAGGTTCTATCCAAATTTGAAACATTGCAGGATCACAAGCATGCTGCTAACATAATGCTTGTGGTGAAACAAATTGAACATTTCTTCTAGTGTGTTAGGCACCTATACTACTAGTGTAACCCCTTATTGTTATTAGTACAACCCCCTTATTATATTGTTGTAGCCATGTAGTCCCCATATTGTTATTATTGTGCCCCATAGAAGCCCACTATTGTTATTATTGTGCCCTTACATTATTATTGTTATGTCGGCTCTGATTATATTATGACCCCTTAGACTCCTATATATAGAAAGCAGGTCTTGTCATTTGAATCATCAAGGAATTGTTCATTTGTGTAATGTAAAGGAGGTTTCCCCTCGAAGAGTCTTATTTCTAATTTGTTGATCTATATTTTCTATCTTTTTGTGAGCTACTTTCATAGCATTTGGTATCAGAGCTTTCGATTCTAGGGTTTCGCTGCTCCAAACAGGCCATTGTGGAATTTTTGCTATAACTTTTTTCTACAAAGTTTCAGAAGCTAAAAAAAAAAATCGTTTGAGAAGAAATATTGAAGAATCTCGGGAGTGAATTTAAGATCTTGTCTCGCTTTATTTTGTGAGATATGATCTGAGGAAGTTAGGGTTTTTGCAAGATTTAGAATTTCATCTAAAACAAGTCATCGTGGAAGTTTTACTATAGCTTGTTTGCTACCATGTTTTAGAAGCTAAAGAAAAACCCATTTTAGAAGAAAGTGGTTTGAACCTCGGGTATTAATTTTAGATCTTGTCTCGCTATATTTTTGGAGATATAATCTGAGACATTTAGGGTTTCTGAAGGCTCCCAAATTACATCCTAAACAGGTCACCTTGGGAAAATCGTCATAAATTTTTATCTAAGAATCAAATGGAAATTTTGTAAGAAGTTGTAGAACAAGGAAAGATTGTAGTTATTTGTGTATTAGTTTCAAGTCCTAAGATTGAAACAATGACACGTGGGACATCGTATAACTTCGCTCTATTGAACTAGTCTATAATCAAGTCACTATGGGAGATTTAGCATAATTCTTCCTTGGAGAATACAATTTTGATCAAACTGGTGACATTGGAAAGAGGACAAAGAGTGCTACCGTAGATCATGATTTAAGAACTGGGAGATCCAAAATTATAGAGGTACATCAGATTCAATATTGAGCTCCTACAAAGAAAAAAAAGTGTGTAATTTTTTTAAATTTTTGCATAAGCTTGGTTTGAAAAATTAGTTTGAAGGAATTCAACGGGCATAGTGAAGGATTATTATCAGTAATTGATGCCCTAAAGAAAGAAAATGGAAATGCCTAGTAAGCAACCTGAAAGATCTAGCATGACTCATGAAGAAGAGGAACAAATGAAACATGATATATCAATATTATGAAATCAAGTGCAACAAATTTCACTCGCACAAAAGGTAACAAAAAATAAGATGGATGGTTTAAAGAAAGATGTAGAAGCTAATATGGATGGTTTAAAGAAAGGCGTAGAAGCTAAGATGAATGACTTGGAAGCTAATATGGACGGTATGGAAACTAAGATGGACGGCATGGAAGCTAAGGCTGATGGCATCAACGCTATGATGGATGATTTAAAGAAAGGCATGGAAGATTTGTAGACAAATTTGAAGAAAGATTTAACAAAGTTTTTACAAGAAATGTTTATTAATGGTGAAAGGATAGTAAAGGAAACTTAAGATGAGAAAAAAATAAATTTTAATCATGATTTCATAGACTCTAATGTTGGATCATGGAACCACCATGTCCCAGAGATCGATATGAGGAAGTTTGATGGCAAGGATCTGGTAGAATGGATACTACAAAAGGAGCAATTTTTCGATCTCCATAATGTGCAAACAACACAATAGGTACGCATTGCAACTTTATATTTGGAACCAAATCAGTTTGTATGGTATCGATGGCTTTGCTCTTGTAAGCAAATTGTCACTTGGGCTATTTTTATGGATGAAATGATAGCACATTATGAGGATACAAAAAGCACCACTTTTTTTAGCCAATTGATCAATCTCAAACAAAAGCGTTCAATGATGGAGCACATTGAGGACTTCCAAACATTGAATATAAGGGTAGAAGATATTCCATAGGAGCATAGGATTGATGTTTTCATAGGGACTTTAAAAGATAACATCCAACATGAGGTTCACCTTTGAGGACCAGATTCATTGGAGAAGGCATTCAGGTTGACAAGAAAAATGGAAAGGAAAATTATGGAAACAAGGAAGCCTACCACTCACAATCATAAAGATGGAAGTGTTACTTCCCCTAGCCATCCACAACCTACAAGGTTGACACCAAAACAATTGGAATAAAAAAGAGAGAAAGGGCTTTGTGACAGTTGTGATAACAAATACACTAAAGGTCATAAGTGTAACGAGAAGAAATTATTTTACATTAATTGTGAAGAGGAGGAAGAAAAGGAACAAGAAACATAAAAAAAAGAGGATATACACCAGGAATAAACCCTAGAAAAAGAAGAAATGAATCTGACCATATCTTGTAATGCATTGGCTAGACTTACCACTCCTCAAACTATCAAGATAGAAGGGCATATCAAGAAGAAAAAGGTAATAGTGTTGATTGATTCAGGAAGTACTCGTAATTTTATTCATTGTAAGATAGCCAAGGAATTAAATTGCTTCATATATCCAACACTGGATTGTCAAGAGATGGTTGCAAGTGGAAGAACCATACATTGTTGACAAAAGTGCCATAATATAAAGCTATCCATGGGAGAATATGTATTGAATAGTCCAATGATTTCCATTCCGATGGGTGGTGTTGATTTTGTACTAGGAGTCTAATGGCTACAATCCTTGGGTATAATAGCTTTCAATTTTCAAGAACTTTTCATTAAATTCTCTTCAGAAGGAAATGACATTGAATTAAGGGGTATCGCAGGGAAACCAAGAAAGGTAATCATCTCTAACAGAATGACAACTCTTCTAAATAAAGGACAATGAGGCATAAGTGCACAATTATGTTCACTAGAGGTTCCCACATCAAAATCATCCATCTCTCCAGATCTGAAAAAAAAGCCTTGGACAATCATTCCAAGGTATTTGAGGCTCCCAAGGGCCTCCCACCTATTCGTAATCATGATCATGCTATTAATTTAATTCTAGGAACTGTTCTTCCAAACATCAGGCCTTGTAGATATCCCTATGTCCAAAAGAGTGAAATTGAATGTATGGTTGCAGAATTGTTAGAGGCTAGTATAATTCAACGTAGTCAAAGTTCTTTCTCTGCTCTAGTAGTATTACTTCACAAGGAGGATGGATCATGGTGCATGCGTCCATATTATAGCGAGCTCAACAAGCTCACTATTAAATATAAATTTCCCATTCCTATCATTGATGAATTATTGGATGAATTGCATGGACCAATTTACTTCACCAAATTGGATCTTCATTTAGCATATCATCAAATCAAAATGAGGATTGAAGACATTCCAAAAACAACATTTAGAACTCATGAGAGTTATCATGAATTTTTGGTCATGCATTTTGGCCTTGCTAACATAGCTTCTACATTTCAAGGTTTGATGAATTCCATTTTCAAACCATTTCTTAGAAAATTTGTGTTAGTATTTTTTGATGATATACTAATCTACAGCAAGTCTTGGAAGGATCATGCCCAACATGTTGACATGGTGCTCAAACTATTGGAGGAGAAACAATTATATGCAAAAAGCTCCAAATGTTTCTTTGGAGTACAAGAGGTGGAATATCTGGGTCATATTGTATCTCATGAAGGAGTTAAGGTAGACCCTAGCAAAATTAAAGCCATTAAGGAATGGAAAATCCCCACATCCATAAAGCATCCACGAGGATTTCTCGGGTTGACAAGGTATTATCGCAAGTTTGTTAAGAATTATGGGAGAATAGCAACACCTCTAACAACATTATTGAAGAAAGATGCATTTTCATGGACTCCAGAATCAACGAAGGTCTTTGAACATCTTAAAGAGGCAATGTGCCAAGCACCAGTCTTAGCTACACTAGACTTCACAAAAACCTTTATTATGGTATGTGATGCCTCAAGAAATGGAATTGGTGCTATTTTAATGCAAGTAGAAAGACCCATTGCTTTCGAAAGTCGTCTAACCAAAGGAAAGTATTTACACAAAGCTATTTATGAGAAGGAAATGTTGGCAATACTACATGCACTTAAGAAATGGACACCCTACTTAATGGGAAGACACTCCAAGATAAAAATGGATCATGATAGTCTTAAATACGTTTTAGAACAAATATTATCTTTAGAAGAACATAAAAAATGGATCACAAATATGTTGATTTATGACTTTGACATCATCTATAGAAAAGGGAAGAAAATTTTTGTTGCAAATGGACTCTCAAGAGAGAATGAGGATGTGGAAGCATTAGTTTTTGTTATTCCTATTATCCAAGAAGATTGGATAAACAAATCAAGGGATGAATGAAAGAAGGACAAAGAAGTGTGGTCACTAGTTTAAAAGTTGCAGAATATCCCAATTCAAATGATATTGACAGAACTTGAAGAGGAAGGAAAAATCATATTGGAACCTGGAGTAGTCACAGAAACAAGAATTTGACAGCTAAGAAATCGATTAATTTCATAGTATCTCATCAAGTGTAAGAACTTACTCACTGAAGATTCCACATGGGAGGACAAGAATTTTATACAGAAGCATCAAGAGCTACTCAAGCGTTGAGGATAACACTTTTTGAAGGAGAGGGACATGTTAGGCCCCTATACTACTAGTGTAACCCCTTATTCTTATTAGTACAACCCCCTTATTATATTCTTGTACCCATGTAGTCCCCATATTGTTATTATTGTGCCCCATAGAAGCCAACTATTGTTATTATTGTTATGTCGACTCTGATTATATTATGACCCCTTAAACTCCTATATATAGAAAGTAGGTCTTGTCATTTGAATCATCAAGGAATTGTTCATTTGTGTAATGTAAAGGAGGTTTACCCCTCAAAGAGGCTTATTTCTCAGGTGTTGATCTATCTTTTCTATTTTTTTGTGAGTTAGCTTCATAACATAGTGCATGGAAATTGAAACTGATGTATTCAAGTTGTGGGCTATGAAAAAAAATGGATATGTCATGACACCACTTGAAAAATAGTGCTTATGCATTTTTTAATTCACCTGCATGTAATATTGAGTTGTGTGAGAAGGTACAGTATGTGTGAACCATGTTAGGAATTTTTGGAGATGTGTGACTAAGATGTCTGTTGTGATAGAGTTGGTGCATGTGGAGTTGTTCTAAGATAGTGTGAAAAAGTGGAAACGTTGGAGCCAAGATATGTTAAAGTTTTTTATGTGTTGTTGTTGACAAGAAATGAAGACTGTGGAGGAGATGATTTCTCGTCTCAATATTATAAATCAATTAAATAAGGTCACATTGGGAACAACAATAAATGATTGTAGTGATACTGAACTAAACTGGACTAACTGAAACTAAACTAGAACACTTGGATGGACAATTTTGACACCTAGCATGTGGTTGGAATTAGATTCTCCAACATTCCCCCCTAATTACAACCACATAAAAATTTAATTAAAATGTCCACAAGTCTATGTTTAAGCTAAGCTTACAATGTAAAAGATTGACTTCAACTAGATTTAATTTTCTTCTTCTCTTCTTCCAGATCTTACAGCCTCTAAATTGTTTCATCGTTTTCATTTTGTTGTAGGCTTCAAATTTCAGTTTCTTCATTTGTTGGTCCATGTCTTCCATTGTTTCAAGTTGTCTAAGCATGTCCTAGACTTCTTCAAAAAATGACTTGTATGCAACCTACTGCCACATATTATCTTTTGTAGTGCTCTTTTAATCATCAATATGTTGCAACATAAGATGAGAATAAAATTTTATATCTTCAAAACTCCAATACCTGAAAATTCCATGGATGTGTACATCATGCATGCTGTCTTCAACATTGATTTCTGCAGCTTCTATGTAGACCTCATCTAGACATGGTGTTTCTTTGAAAGGAAATTTAACTCTTCTTCATAATCTTTCTGTGTACCTACACACTCAAAATCATTGTTAGAATTAAAAATATTTGCAGAACCACATTGGTTTTTTTCCTTCTGCTCTGCAATGAGAGCTTTCTCTTTCTGTATTTCCTTCTCTGCCTCTTCTTCTATCTCTATTTTCTCTTTGTGGACTTCATTTTTTGTGTCTGTCTCTATCTTTGTATTTTCAGCTTTTTCTTCAAATTCAAGTGTGATTATCTCACAAGAAAACATCATGTTGATATGATGCTTTTGTTTGCATCATCTGCAAACACTCATCATTAAGTAACAAGTCTTCATCAAACTTTACATCATCAAATTGAATTTCTAGCTTCACTGTTATGAACATTTGCTCCTAAATTCATCAAATTGCCATCAACAAGCTTTGTCGTTGGATTCACCAAATATTCACCCACTTACAACTGTGGATAGTGGGATTTAACTAACGTGTCATATCGATGTAGATTTGATGCTATATATCCTCCTTCATCTTCAAATTTAATGCTCCCCTTACACCAAAACACCTCTCAAGGGTATCCCATGACTTTGCTTCTGAAATTAGAGGAAAACTCTTGGCTTTTTCTATTTGTTGTCCACTGGCTCACTACGACTCAATAAGCAAAACAAACTATAGACATCGTAGCTAACTACAATAAAAAATGTCTCAGCTTCTTAGCTTCCACAAACAAAAGAGTACAAATTTTTACAAAGAGCGACATTTTCACAAAAAAAACACAATACGTTGGAACAATACCCCTTTTTTTAAATCTCATTAAAAAAAAATCTCCAAAAAAATACAACACCCTCTTCTTTAAAACAAACTTCAATAAAACCTTTATTTTGTTTCAATAATAAAACTACAATTAAAAAAAACTTATGATAAACTAACCTTTTTAAAAACATTTTCAATTTTTTTTTAATATATCTTTTATTTATTTAAACAATCAACAAAGCAATTCAAAATAATACCAAAAATTCATTAAAAACATCCCTTCTAAAATACTTCACCTCTTAAGAAAGTAAAAATAATGAGTTTTTGATAATTAGAAGAGTCAAATGACCTTTAAACAAAATGGCTCTCCAATACGTGAGATTGGAATTTTTTAATTAAGAAAATAAAAATAATGAGCTTTTGATAATTAGCAGAGTCAAATGACCTTTAATAGAAATCGCTCTCCAATACTTGAGATTCTTGATAATTAGAAGAGTCAAATGAATTCTTAAAAAAGACTCTCAAATACGTGAGATTGTAAATTTTTAGTTAAGAAATAAAAATAATGAATTTTTGATAATTAGAAGAGTCAAATGACCTTTTAAAAAAAAGCCTCTTCAATACGTGAGATTGGAAGTTTTTAATTCAAAGGAAAAATAATAATGAGCTTTTCCTAATCAGAAGAGTCAAGACAGATAGACCAGAGTGGACGAAGAAACCTCCTGGAAGAAACAGGTCGTTATCTCATCTAAGTCCGGGATTGTTTGTTGTCAACAAATAAAAAGAAAAAAAACTGTGCGCAACGCGTTGAACCCATGGAATCCGCTCAACGCTCGCATAGGGTCTCGGGAAATGCGTTGTATGTTTGGTCTCTCGGGAAGTGCGTTGGACAAGGAAGTTAAAGCACGCAGTTTAAAGGAGACCGAGGCAAAGGTGTCAGAGGTATAATTGTAAAATATATATGAGATTATATCTGTAGGTAATTCTAACAATATTGAATTTTTATTTGTAATTCAAAATTCAATAAATGAAACTAGTTATATAATTGTTTAAAATAAAATAATGTCCAGTTATTGAATTATAAATGTGGTTTATTTTGCTGAACCTTTTCGAAAAATTATTTAAGTTTTAATGTTTCAAAATGTGCTTAATTTACATATTAATATGTGAATTATGAAATTATATTATGATTTATATTTATATATAAATAGCCTAACAAGTAATAATCTCAATTAATTTATTTTGGGAAAACTTATCAAAATTATGAGAAAAAAATATTGAATTGAATGTTTTGAAATGTAAATTGTTTATTTTTCTATTGGGTTCGAAATGTGCTTAATTTACACATTAATATGTGAATTATGAGCTATATTTATATATAAATAGCTGACCAGTAATAATCTCAATTAATTTATTTTGGGAAAACTTATCAAAATTATGAGAAAAAAAATATTTATTTTTCTATTTGGTATGAATATTTTTGTGGTTTTAAATTGAAATGTTAGTATAAAAATTTATTAAAAATGATTTTTTTTTAAAAAGTTCATATTCACCTATTGTCATAATAATTTAGATTTTGTTAGGATATCATGATTCATAAATAGCACATGCCAAAAAACTATAACTCATTTTAAAATCAAAATATTTTGTAAATATTTTATTTTAATTTCATTTTATCACATTTTCTAAATTAAAGCCTAATACTTATTATTCATCGGTATTTATCCCATTTTACCTTTGGATATTATTAGCTTGTAAATAACATTTCTTACAATAAGCCAATACCATTGCTTATTAATACTCTCACACTAATTAATACTTATGAGTCAAAAACCATAATTAATTTCAAAATAAAAAATATTTCATTTCAAGTTTGTTTTATAATATTTTAATAAGCACTTATTTTTTTTAATAAAATTTGTATATTTAAACATAAATACTATATAAAAACTTAATCTGTTATAAATAAAATTACGATCTCACCAGAGAAGAAGTTTTTATTAGTTAATTTATATTAGTTTTAAAATATTTTATATATTAATTTATATATATATATATATATATAATTATCAATATATTGCACTTGTTTTTGTAGAAATGAATGTTTTAGCTATTAAAGAAAAGTTAAAAATAGATAAGAACGAGAAATGCAAAAATTTCTAGTAGACAAATTCATTTGATTGTTGACAAAGTGTCTTTATCAAAATTAATCATCTGTTAACATTCTTTATGCAACTTGTTACTCTCCTTGGCTTAGTCTTAAAGAGCATGTGGATCATGAAACAAGAAGAAAAAACAACAATATATATTACACCTGTTTTTGTAGATAATGAAATTGTTTAGCTACTAAAGAAAAGTTAGAAATGAATAAGAACAAGAAATGCAAAAATTTCTAGTAGACAAATTAATCTGATTGTTGACAAAGCGTCCTTATGCATGCGACTTGTTACTCTCCTTGTCTTAGTCTTAACGGGGATGTGGATCATGAAACAAGAAAAAACAAAAATATATATTACACTTGTTTTGTAGATAATGAAATTGTTTAGCTACTAAAGAATAGTTATTAATAGATAAGAACAAGAAATGCAAAAATTTATAGTAGACAAATTAATTTGATTGTTGACAAAGTGTCCCTATGAAAACTTATCATCTGTTAACATTCTTCATCCAACTTGTTACTCTCCTTCGCTTAGTCTTAATGGGGATGTAGATCATGAAACAAGAAGAAAAAACAACAATCTATATTACACTTGTTTTTGTAGATAATGAAATTGCTTAGCTACTAAAGAAAAGTTAGAAATAGATAAGAAGAATAAATGCAAAAATTTCTAGTAGACAAATTAATTTGATTGTTGACAAAGTGTCCTTATAAATTATGAAAACTAATCATCTGTTAACATTCTTCATGCAACTTGTTACTCTCTTTGGCTTAGTCTTGATGGGGATGTAGATCATGAAACAAGAAGAAAAAACAACAATCTATATTACACTTGCTTTTGTAGATAATGAAATTGCTTAGCTACTAAAGAAAAGTTAGAAACAGATAAGAAGAAGAAATGCAAAAATTTCTAGTAGACAAATTAATTTGATTGTTGACAAAACATCTTTATGAAAACTAATCATCTGTTCACATTCTTCATGCAACTTGTTACTCTCCTTGGCTTAGTCTTAACAGGGATATGGATCATGAAACAAGAAAAATATTTTACTGGCACGACCACATAAAAAAATATTAATATTAATGTGGTTGATATACACAAAAAACTTCATTTGTATCCACCATTAATAAATATATAATAATAGAAGTAATATTAAAAAAGCTATTACAGTAAAAAATTTATTATTATTATTATAATTATCAATTAATTATTAAAATATTTAATTTGATAATAGTAGTAATAATTAAATAAATAATAACGATCTTAATAAAAATAATTATTTAGTATTAATAATGATAATTTTAAAATTATTATAATTATATCTAATTATTAAATATTTAATATTACTACATTATTAAATCATTAATTCTTAAATTATTAATTTAAATTCATATAATTATTATTAATAATTAATTATTAATCCATAACCATGATTATTTGTTAACTATGGGTAATTTATAAACCATGGTTGACCATGGTTAACTGTGGTTGAGTTTCATATCAACACAATCAATGTGACAATTCGACTATAGCTGATCATGGATGACCATGTTTGATTTTATAAACTAAGGTTGACAATGATTAACCATGTTTGAGCATGCTTGACGATGTTTATCATATGGAGACAATATTTGACATACTCTAACACTAGACCATGATTGATACAATAATTGATTTTTATATTGAGACAATCTTTATCACATTGAGACGTTGGACCATGGTTGACCATGATTAACCATAGTTGACCACAATTGATTTTATAAAACATGGTTCACCATGGTTAATTAATATTAAACCCAATGGACTAATTATATTATAAACCCAAGGTATATAAACCCTAAGGTAAATAATATAAACACTAAAATAAACGTGGTTGACCATGGTTGATCATGGTCAATTTTCATATTGAGACAATCCTTGTCACAATGTTACAGTGGACCATGGTTGAACATGCTAGACCATGATTTATTTTCAAATGGACAGAATCTTTGTGACAATGTGGTTGATTCGCATATTGAGACAATATTTGTTATAATGTGTCGTTGGACCGTGGTTGACCATGATTGAAATGATAAATCATGGTTGACCATGATCGATATTATAAACCCAAAGGAATAATAAAACCTAGGGATTAATACTAAAACACCAAAGGATTATAAACATAAGGGAATAATATTTAACCCTAGGAATATGAACCAATAGATTCATAAACCCAAGGGATGGATATTATAAACCCAAGGGATAAGAATAGTAAATTCAAGGTATATAAACCCTAAGATAAATATTATAAACCTTAAAATAAACATGGTTGACCATGGTTGACTTCAATATTGAGACAATCTTTTTCATAATGCAACGTTGTACCATGGTTGACCATGTTTTACTATGATTAATTTTCATATTGAGACAATCTTTGTCAGAATGTGGTGTTGGACAATGGTTGACCATGGTTGATTTGTATATTGAGACAATCATTGTAAAAATGCGACATTCGACCATGGTTGACTATGGTTGGAGATGTTTGACCATGGTTGACCATGATTGATTTGTATATTGAGACAATCATTGTCACAATGCGGCATTCGACCATGGTTGACTATGGTTGGAGATGTTTGACCATGGTTGACCATGATTGATATTATAAACCCAAGGGAACATTAAACCCAAGAGATTGATATTATAAACCCAAAGGAATAATAAACCCAAGGGATTAATACTAAAACCCTTAGAGATTATGAACCCAATGGAATAATATTAAACCCAAGGGAATAATATTATAAACCCAAGGTATATAAACCCTAATATAAATGTTATAAACATTAAAATAAATATTGTTAACCATGGTTTATTTTCATATTGAGACAATACTTGTCACAATGCAATGTTGGACCATGATTGACCATGATTAACCATGATTAATTTTCATATCACGACAATCTTTATCACAATGTGATGTTTGACCATGGTGGACCAAAATTGACCATGGATGACAATGTTTTATTCTATAAACCATGGTTGAATATGGTTTACCAAGGTTGACCATGAATCACCATGCCTGATCATGGTTGACCACAATTATCATATTCAAATAATATTTTGCATAATGCGATGTTGGACCATGATTGAGACAATGATTTATTTTCATATTGAAACAATCATTGTCACAATGTGACATTTGAACATAGTTGATGATGGTTGATATTATAAACCCAAGGAAATAATATTAATCCCAACGAAATAATATTATAAACCCAAGGTATATAAACCCTAAGATAAATATTATAAACACTAAAATAAATATGGTTGACCACTGTTGATTTTCGTATTGAGACAATCCTTATCATAATGCAACATTGGACAATGGTTGACCATGCTTAACCGTGGTTGATTTTCATATCAAGACAATCTTTGTCACAATATGATGTTGGACCATGGTTGACCATGATTGACCATGGATTACCATGCTTGACTTTATAAAACATGGTTCAACATGGTTTACCAAGTTTTACCATGATTGATCGTGATTGATAATGGTATACCATGATTATCATATTTAAATAATCTTTGTCATAACGCAACGTTGGTCCATGGTTGAAACAATAATTGACTTTCATTGTCACACCCATTTCACTAGCATTACAATTTGTTTTTTTGAGAAATGGAATTACTTAAAGTTTATGTTGTAGCATTTAAACTCAATTAATGTTAAGCTTACCAAGCGTCTAAAAGAACATGTTTTTTTCCTTTTGTTTTACGTGATGGTACGTTTCTCTATATACTTAAACCAATGTTTCCCACCCCTAGATTATCACACCTTGCTACAGATGCTATGATTACGGGTTTAATTTGATTTTGATTCCCTTAAGTTTGGGTTTCACTTTTTATTATATCCATTGGCTTCTAGATAATAACACTTTACGTTTTTGTTACTCAGAATTCATAGTGATTATATTACTCCTATAATCCTAAGCCATATGTATATTTTGGGTTACCCAACTGATACCCTTCCACGGATCATAACAAGTCGAATTTAAATGTTTACTCAGTTATTTAATGGAAGTCGAATTTAAATGTTTACTCAGTTATTTAATGGAAGTCGAATTTACATGTTTACTCAGTTATTTAATGGAGTTATGCTTGCCATATTTTCTGTGTTGTAGCATACTCGTGCATGGAAACTCTTGCTCTGCACCATAACTCAACGTTGGCCACGTAGCCCTCTCCCCCATGAATATCACATGATTATCTTCTGGTAGCTTGTACCAGTGGTGTAATGAATAGTGTAGATTTCTTTCGTTGATCCAACCATGAAAGCCTTCCTCAGTTTCGTAAACCCTGATGTGTTTCAGGATTCATTCTCGAATTCCTTTCATTTGTAACTCTATGTACTGCCCTCCCTTCGGCTGGAGGTATGTCGAGGCTTCACTAACACCACGTTGAAACTCCTGCAACTGTTAGCAACTGTAACATTGCTTTAGGTTAGGTGTTTACATGCCTGGTTCTTCCTTCACTGTGCTGGCGATTAGAGATGTTGATCTCTGAACTTTTGTGGCTTCCTATCTTAGGTTCCAATGACCCGTAGAAACTGGATTCTTCATTGTCTCAGAATTGGCTCCTCCACTTCCTTTTCTGACAGATCGTAGTGCACAAAAGGAAAAAGCGCAATCGTTTATTTCTTTCAGACGAAGAATAACAAATCCTGAACCTTCACTTAAAAAGTGAACATTGGTTCATTGACCTGAGGGTCAAATAGGAAGCCTTCTGCTAAATATGTATTAATTCTGTATATGTAGATGTTTCTGAATAAAGTGTTGGGATTTGTAGAGTTGAATAGTTTAAGTGGTGTCTTGGTGAGACTCTTAAGAGTAATTAGGTTTTCTACAAAGAAAGACATTGACAATAACAGGTGAACTAATAGCAAATTCTTAAACCATTTTCATGGACAAACCAACATTCGGAAGGGATACTAGACAAACTATAGACAAACTATTGTTTGCATCATTCATCATCCCAACATTGACAAATTATATTTTAAATTATGTATTTTTAAAATTACAAAACAAATTAGTCTATATTATTATCAAATTATAATGGAAAAAACACTATCTTATTATCAAATTATAATGGAAAAAACAAAAATATAGGTAAAGAAACTAAACTACAAATTATCTTAAAAAGATTGCTCTATAACAGAGATGTTCGCTTTTCCCTATGCACCACTCTATATATTCCAAGAGAGCCACTCTATATATGTGATAAGTTTTATATATGTGATTTACGCTTAAGTTCTTATTATAACAAATTATTGTTATAAACAAATTCTGTGACTGAAACATACAATCGAGTTACTATCACCGGGAGAGTTCATTCATTTCTATTTCTATCCTCGAAACTGTCGCAATCTCTGTCCCTTCAAGGTCACTTGAGAATTGGATGGATGCCATCAGCCTCCGCTTCCTCTCCATGCCTAGTCCAATGTCGTGATAATTGCTCCAGAGGAGTGTGCTTCATCGCGGTTTCTGTGGACTCTTCCATCACCACTGACTAGTTGGAAATAATTAATTCCTACTTGTCTATGGTTATAATTCTCCATTTGAGGAGTTTGTTCCTACATTATAGGGATTTAGTTTTCTCTAGTTTAGTGTGTGGTTGAGAGAATCTCTCAACCACACTAGTGTACGTCCAAGATAGAATTCCTATCTTGAGACTATTAATTGTATAAATATCATGTAAGTTCCTTATTCATTAATTAATAGAGAATATATTGGTTGAGTTGTTTTTATCTTGGTATCAGAGCCTGTGAGGGCCTGGCCCCTCCTGGGCGTGGCCTTCCTGGGCTGAGGGAAATAGCAGATAAAGAGTTTGTTTGCAGTTTATTTTGTTTTGGGTTTGTCCATCTGAGGAACGATGCCTACCTGAGGAGCATCAGATTGAATACTCACTGCTGCGTTAAGTTGTTGGAATGAGTTGCATTGGATTGTGGGAAGATAGTAATGGAGGGTGCTGTTATGAGAGCTGCCTCTGACATCGGAACAAAATCATTCAGCAAATTCAGGTGGACAAACTCAAGCTCCAGAGAGGACTCCAGCATCATCTCGACGAGCAAGTGCACCTACCAGTCCTTTAAGGCTGGATCGAAATTCTGTCCCATTTTTTATCAATGCCTGGGTGGTGATCATGGCCATAATGGCGATGCTTCCATTTTCTCCTTGGGGTCTCTCGGATCGGGCTTACCGTTTTACTTTAGTGGGCACTGGATTCTCCTGTTCTTATTCCATATATTCAATATATGGGAGGCCAAGGGCATGGAATCTTCAAGCTATTCAATTATGGCTCCAGTCACTGATTGCTACCAAGGATTTCATCTATCTTCTATACTGCTTTGTCTTTGTTTGGGATGCATGCAAATCCATATATCAATCGCTATGCTCAATTTCTACGAACTCCCATTGCATACCTTCAACGATGGTTTTAGCATTAAATTTTTTGGATGTGTGTCCATAATGAATTGACATGGATCTGTTTGCATACTGGTCTGCATTCTCATGCTCCATGCTGCTCGTCTTCGTTTTTCTGAGCCACATGAGCTCGCAGTGAATTCGCAACAGGACAGGATGGTACGCTATAGATCTGTACATACTGGAGGCCGTGAAGCCCTTTGTAAAATTCTCAGGTAAGGCTCGCAAAATTTCTGAAATTTCGTCTCTCGTTGCTCAAGCTGATTCCATTATCTTACTGAATATGACGAATTTGTGAATAGTGAGTTGTATCGATCAAATCTCCCATTTTGTTGTTTGATTGTATAATTATGAAAGATTCAATCTTCATAGTGGTACCTTATGAAGCTGCTGCGATTTTCATTTGAATGATCCATTGCCCTGTAATCATCCTGAGGATGCATGGCGTAGGGGCTTTTGCGAAAAAATGGCAAGGACTTTAGCCGAGGAACGACTGGCAGATGGTTTGGATGGCAGATCCCAATGAGAAATATTCATTGTGTGTTTTTTTGGAATGTTAATTTGGCACTCAGTCCTGTGCTTGGTTACTCTGTGGGGTGTCTGAAGGCAGATCCTGAGGCAGTTGTGAGGTCGAGCAATGGAGTGCATGCATGCCTATACCAGAGCTACAAAGAGAGCACATTTCATATAAAGATTGAGAGTTTAACCTTGGTGGCCCATCCCTACATGCATGGAGTGTGCCTATTGAACGTAGAGGTGTTGTTGAGATCAAAAACTCCTTCAGAATCCTCTCAGCGCTGAACATGTTGAATGGCAGGCCCGGCGGATGCTACATAGATTATGCAATTTGAAAATCAAGGCTCCTTGTATCCATTCATGTTAGAATGGCTTATTGCTTCATTCTAATCTGTCTGCTCCAGTCAGTAATTTTTGTAGTCTTTGGTTCCCTCATGATGTTCTTCTGGAGAAGTTTCTATCTTCGGGCATGGGAAGGAGACTGCCAGCAAACTCCTGGGTTCCACTCCCCATGATCAGCTTTTGATTCAGACATCAGATTCCGTTGCAGGCATGCTTCTGTTTTCTATAGGAATTATGCTGTTTATGGTTTCGTTTGTTAGGGATCGCGAGTTCCAGAGTTTTTTTTGCGAAAGGCTGCATTGTTTTACATACTCTAATGGCTCTGTGGAGGTTTTACTTTGCGAGAAGGGTGGAGGATTTGGTGAGAGATTGGCCTAGATAGGTTGTTGGAGATATCATCATGAGCCTCTCTTGGGTATTTTCTTGGTGTATAATTGGAGAGAAAAATATGATTAACGGTAGCTTAATGATTTTTTGCATAGGCACTGTTATAACGCAAAGGCATTGGGCTTGGGCATACAATAGGAAGAGAAACGGATATTGGATGTGCTCCTAAGGCAAGTATTTTGGGTTGCTGATCTGTTGAGCGACTAATGCGCTTGATCGCGGGTCTCTTTAGATGAGCTTGGCCAGCAAGTTTGAGAGCTTGAGAGCACAGGGAAAATGATAATCACATACAGTCATTAGAGATAGTCCGTAAGCGTTTTGAAAGCTTTCCAGAAGCTCATTAGTGGTGCCTTCGCTTGGGATGCTGTGTCGTGGTGAACCCGCTTGTCTGTGTGGCCAAGCCTTCCTGATCGTCCCCTGCAGTTTTCACTTTGCGGATCTAGAGTTGATTGCCCTATTACATAATTACGGGCAGCTGGATCCATTGCTAGAAACGGTCTGTTTCTGTGGTTTTGAAGTTGTTGGGCGTTGTCAACTGTGGCTTCCTCCCATGACAATCAAGTAGAGATTCTGATATATAGGCTAGTAGTTTAAATACGGTGTAGAACTTGCAAGAGCATTGTCAATGATGCCTGGTGTATACCGTGTTGATTTTGGGGCTAATGCTGTTGTTTTTTCATAATTAGTATTTCATGTCATGGTATTTTATGTCATTATTGAAGTGACTTTGGTCTGACCAACTATTGTCACAATTCTGAATTCTGAATGTGTGTTGGAACTGGTCATTCCAACACTAAGCAAATTTGCAGGGAATAGTGACCGTGACATGAAAACGACATCAATTGGAGCTACATCAGAAATTGGAGGATGATCGAGATCTTGTTGCAGATTGTTAGCAAGCATGAGGTAGCATGCTTGAAAACTGTTCTTGAAGGGAAAATTGTGTTCTCTTCGTGGGGTTGTAAGTGCCTGTGTTCTGGTGGACCTCTCACAGATGAGGTAAAGGAGCAACAACAATGTTAAGGGGGACAACAAAGTAGTTTTTGTTTGAATTAGTGTGGCTTGTGGAATAGACTCCCTAGCATATTATTGTAATAGTCATTGTATGTACTAAACTCCAATGTTGAAATGTAAGCCTTGCTAAGGCATTTGAAAGTTCGTGGTGATCTCAAAACCACTTTGTAATGGTTTTTGGTCAGCCTGAAACCATCCTTTGTCACTGTAATGTGATGGTTGGTGGTGAGCCAGAAACCATCTATAGAGCCTTAGTGGCTACAGGAGTTGCCCGATGGTGGCAAATTGAGATCCTTGATCAGCTCGGTGGTAGCAGATCGGATCTGCCTGGTGGTGGCAAATTGAGATCCTTGATCAGCTCGGTGGTAGTAGATTGGATCTGCCCGGTGGTGGCGAATTGAGGTTCCGTGATCGGACCTACCCGGTGGTGGCGAATCAGAGCTCTGTGATCTGCTTGGTGGAAGCAGATGAAGTCGGCGGATTTGCCCGGTGGTGGTAAATCGGACTTGCCCGGTGGTGGCAGATTGCCTTTGTGGCTGTGTGTACATAGGAGCTTTGTGCTCGAAGGAGCAGGTGGACTGCAGTAACACCTAGCTCGGACTCAGAGGATTTTTTCTGAGTAGAAGGGGATTGGCGCGTTTTTTGCACTGACAGCAGCGCCAGGAAGGCCAACTAGCGCGTCTGTTATGCCATTAATCGCGCTAATGGGCGCGAGTTTTTCATTCAGGATCGCGCCAATTCACCTTCAAGAGGATCCGCGGGATCAAAGAAAATTGTGGATCTGTCTGAGGGCGACAGATTGTGTTTTTGGAGGTTTTGTACATGTAATTCACCTGATGGTGGTGGATTTGACTATCATGACAAGTAGGCATTAAGGGGGGGAGTTGGAAATAATTAATTCCTACTTGTCTATGGTTATAATTCTCCATTTGGGGAGTTTGTTCCTACATTATAGGGATTTAGTTTTCTCTAGTTTAGTGTGTGGTTGAGAGAATCTCTCAACCACATTAGTGTACGTCCAAGATAGAATTCCTATCTTGAGACTATTAATTGTATAAATATCTTGTAATTTCCTTATTCATTAATTAATAGAGAATATATTGGTTGAGCTGTTTTTATCTTGACTAGTGGAAGATTATCTCATGGACCATCCAGGCCTGTGAAGAGTGGTCAAAGCATCCTTATTTTTCTTAGGGTTCAAACCGGAAAGTCCAGCTGGTTATGTAAACTACACGAGTACAACTTGTTCTATGAAACCAGTGATGGAACGTTGCAACAAAGAGGGGACGATGAATAATTATAGAGAACTTTCCTAATCTGGATTGAAGCTTACACAACTATTGCACAATATATGCCCGTTATTTTAGCATTTTTCTTAATTATTTTCCAGTTAACAAAGACGTTTTCAATTTAAAATCAACTGTATTTTGCGACTAAAAATGAAAAAATCGGTTAAAAGGGTGTCAAATTTAACCCATGGGGGCAGTCATTCTCACCGCCCGCCTGCATCTCTCTCACCTACTCGCAAGTCAAACCTCGCAACAGGGACTCATCGACACAAAATGTCATTTGTCGTTCTCCTCCACATCGGCCGACAGATGCCACGTATAATGGGTACATGTCGAGTCCCTGTGAAAACACAATGGGATGCACCCGGTTATGATACGTCAGATTTTGACCAGCGCATTGACATGTCATCACATGAATACAGGCAGAAAACCGATTTCGAAAACTAGCCAAACTGTCCTGGATGACTCTCCTTCACACGACACATATATCCCCATTGGAAACACAAGTCTCACACATTAAACTTGACACAAAATCACGCGGGAAACAATCTCAGACAAGCACTCCAAGTTCACGCAAACGGAAACTATACACTCACACATTGTGGGCCTTCCCTTTCAGGGAGTCAGGACTATATAGACTTCGATTTCAACAAAGAAATTGAAATTGAAAACATAGTATTTAGAAATACACAAATTTATATTCATTTATTACATGCTTAATTCAATTACATCATAATTATATAATTAATTTTAAATCTAATTAATTCTAAACATAGATATAAAGGTTGAAATATTCTCTTAACAAAATTTTAAACTCATTCTAAATTTAACATGCAAACATTATTTTCTAATGTTTCTTTGCAAACATAATGAGTTCTTATTTAGGAAATTAACAAACTTGTCCTTAGCTCGGAAAGGAAACTCACTCAAACCTTTACATTTCAAACCATAGCTTGTCTATGAACAAACATTGGTCATATTAGGGAAACCCTCAATGCAACAACATTAAAATCCTCTTCATCTTGGTTTGTGGTTTCTTTTTGGGACAACTTTATGGAGAATGGGCTAGAAATGTAAGTATCAATTTAAGCTCCCAAGAGCATAGATTTTAATATTATCTATGCCTATCAACTCTAACTAGCTAGCTTTGGTTGTCATGTATGGGTGGTTGTAATTTCTTTCCAGACATGTGATAGAAATGGATGTTCTATTAATTAATTAGCTCTCCAGGTGAGATACCTGGAGATTTTACACACACTCATGCAATACACACTACGTATCTATGTGGAGAACAACCTACTACATATAGGCTTTCACACAATGAGGTGGTTTGAAGCACTCCGTGAATATTAGGATCTGAGATCTAAAGTTAAAACCTCAATCCTATCATTACACACACTCATGCAATACACACTACGTATCTATGTGGAGAACAACCTAGTACATATAGGCTTTCATACAATGAGGTGGTTTGAACCACTCCCTGAATATTAGGATTTGAGATCTAATGTTAAAACCTCAATCCTATCGTTACTATAACAAATTTCTAGGTTTAGCTTACTCCATTATCTCCAACACTCCCCCTTAATGGAGAAAGGAACTGAATAATAACACATGCCTGCTGGTATAGTCTCAGCTAGGCTTACAATTAAACACATGAAAAAACTTGGTAATTGAGTTTTCATTTTTGTCTTCTCGCTTGAGAGTCCATGCTTGTTCATCTTGAGTCGAGGCTTCATCTTCACTTTCCTCGCCATGAGATAGTGATGTCTCTTCGCCTCATTTCTTCCCCTGTGTAGGAACACTTGAATTCTTGTACTCGTCTTTCTCAGAGTTATGGCAGGCTGGATAGGAGAATTTTCCTTCTCACTATTTCCGGTGTCAAACATCTGAACATCAGTGATGATGTCTTCACCATTCATTATTGCAACTTCTGTGTTGATTTCATACAGACATTGTGTTTCAAGACTTGCTTCAAGAAATTTCAATTCTTCTTCAACCTTCATTAATTTTTCTTTTTTTTTGTTGGTAACATCTGCACATACAGAAATATTAATGAGATCATCACAATTTAAATTTTCTCCAGCTTTGTTTTCTTCTGCCACATCTTTGAAATCAGCTTCATCTGGCTCGTCCCATTGATCTTCAACACTTTGTTCCTCTTCAAACCCTTTTTGAAGATCAGCTTGTGAATCTTGCATAACAAACTGTGCCTCTTGATTCTCGTGGTCATCAATAGAAACACATTGTTTTTCTGAAGTTTCTTCTGACTCGAATATACTACCCATGTTAATGCCAAATGCCCACATGCGAAAAAAATCATCACTAAAATTAAAAATATCTTCAAATAAAGACATGTTGTTAAAGTCCAGCTTATCTCGCTTCGAAATTTCTTTGAGACTCCATACGGTTCTCGAGCTCCAACAACCTCGTTACCTCGTAGGTGGGAAACTTATCCCTTTGGCAGTTCTTAAACTGTAGAACCTTGTCGACTGTGGTTTTTGTGCCATGTAGGTCTTAGTGACCTCGGCTTTGCTGACGAGCAACTAAACGACCTCTTACAAGCTGGAAACACTATCAATATCTAATTCTGATGCAAATATTTCTAAAGATGGGTTCAATCAACAAAAAAAAACGCATTTTCTGTAGCATATAATAATTTACAAGAAAACTTCTTACAAGCTGGAAACACTATCAATATCTAATTCTGATGCACATATTTCTAAAGATGGGCTCAATCAACAAAAAAAAAAAATCGCATTTTTTGTAGCATATAATAATTTACAAGAAAAATTACCCAATCAGTTTTGGGATCTCCACAACCTCTTTGGCATAAAATCCAATGTGTTGCCCAGATTTACTTTACTGCAACATCATATGACCTTGTAGTCGTCAAGAAGCCCTTAGTTGTGGATTGCAACCATAGGCTAAACCCTCGCTGCCAGAACAACTTCAAATGACCACGCTGCTCCAAGAAAATGGCCTCAGAGGCCCTTGCTGCCATTTGCCATAAGGCGCCAGCTGAAAATTGAGTCGTTTCATAAAAATCGGTCAACCACAGTGATGAGAAATGAACCTTGCATAGACGGATTAAGAAGATTACTTTTAAAGATTGCTTTCTATGATTACTTGCATAAATGGATCCATTAAAGGAGAACAAATATTCTCGACCTTTTTAATTAGTTCTTCCCCTTTAAGTGAAATGGATTCAAAGATCGCTTTCAATTTGAAGGGACTCGGAAAAATCTAGATTCAGAAACGAATTGGGTATGGGGCCCAAAACTACCAATGGGTTCACATTACCGAGTGGAGGAGCTGGTTAGAGAATTGTGCGACAGACTCAGATGTTCTATGATATTCTAATCCCCTACATTCAATAGTATTGAGCTCGTGTGGGATAAGTGAGCTTGATGGAAAATATGGGATCAATGGTCCCCGTTAGCTCTTTTGAATGCAGATCTAGGCTGCCCAGATATTGCAGGTTTTCTATGGCTCGAATCATTGATGTTAATGGGCGAGTTGAGCAAATTTAAGTTTGTGAAGGTGCCCAACCATGGTGGTATGGTGCCTGTGAGAATGTTGCTGGACAAGTCAAGCAGAGAAAGATTCCTTGTCGCTGACACGCAGATTTTTTTGTTTATCACTCTCCTCTTCAACGATCAACCAGAAGCCATCCATGAAGCAGCTCACACAGTCAACGTTTTCCAGGCAGCTTCTAGGCACACGCAGCCAGACAAAACGTAGCCAACACAATCGTCGTTGCTATCGACCTTGGATCCGCGATTAGTCGCATATGTATCCTTGAATCTTGTGACAATTATTCTTCAGCTCCCAACAATGTAGCGTTCCTCAACTCAACAACGGCGCGTTCTTCAACTCAGCGTACATGTCTTTCCTTCCTGCAACTCCGATAACATGAAAAAAATGGATGTTCTATTAATTAATTGGCTCTTCAGATGACGTACCTAGAGAGTGTACACACACTCATGCAATACACGATATGTATCTATGTGGAGAACAACCTAGTACATATAGGTTGTCACACAATGAGGTGGTTTGAACCACTCCCTAAATATTAGGATCTAAGATCTAAAGTTAGAATCTCAATCCTATCATTACTATAACAACTTTCTAGGTTTAGCTTTCTCCATTATCTCCAACAACATGGGCATTGAGATATATTTAATGAAACATGATCCATGTTCACCGCAATTCTCTTCTTACGCTTCAACAATGTTTTCTCTATACTAAGTGGTCAATGTCGAAATAACAACTTGTTATAATGAAAAGATAGTTTATAACACAAAGATAGTTGGAATGTACAATGGCCCTTGGCCCTTTCTCTCTAAACTACTTTGTCAAATATTCATATAATTAAACATTACTTTAAACATTATTTAAATTTGATGGACATAAAAAAAACATTTACATTAAAATGAAATTGATAATATTTTTAATAAAAATTATAAAAAAAACTTGAATGTAGTTTGATTACAAATTTTCAAACTTTTCATGGATATTAGTAATATTTATTTGTCAAATTTCCAAATTATTCCCAAATTTAGAGAACATTACATTATCTTAAATATGATATCACCCATAAAAAAGAGCATAGCATATTTTCTATCATAGCATATTATCTTGTTTAGTGGATAGTGAAATTATGTTTGTGTTGGTTAGGTTTTAATAGAAATACGACAGATATTTGTGCAAGCGGTAGTTTATGGTGTAATCGTTTATGCATCGATTGACTTACGGTGGACAATGGCCAAATTATTTTGGTATTTTTTTAATGATGTATTTCATGCTACTTTACATCAAATATTATAGGTAGTTGATGGTGGGTCTATTTAGAGTTAATAAAGAAATAGAAGGATCCATACTATGTAGAATTTATAAAGAAATAGAAGGATCCATACTATGTAGAATTTGAGTGAGTGAATGTTCTAGATTGTGTAGAAATTGGGTTATGAATATTCTTGATTTTGTAGAAAGTGTTATTTTCAGAGTGAACTCATTATAATTGAGTTAGATTTATTATGTTATAAATTGGTACACTATCATATATTGTATGGGCCTAAAGGCCATTAACTGGATTTAATAAAATCTTGTATTGTGTTGTCATATTAACAAATATGAAGTTGTCCTATGCATTGAGTAAGAGTAAGGTGAAGATGTGTATTTGATATTATGTGAGATCTGTCGTGTAAAGTTGTGAAGTGTTTGATATATTCCACAAAGTTGAGGGTTAGAATACTAAAATTGTGTGAGATCTGTGGTCTAAAGTTGTAAAACGTTTTATCCATTCCACATAGACAATGGATGGCATGACTACCTCACCTACTAAGCTGAGGCTCCATAGGTGTGTTTGGTCACTACACAATTGTGTACTAAACTTCGCGTAAGCTTCCTTTGCTTAGGACATTTTGTGGCTATTTGTTTTTGATACCAGTTGTCATTGCATTTGAGGTTGATCTACGTCCCTAAAAGGTTTTCTCTAATTATTTCATGCCCATATATATTGTAATATTTTATTGATATTGTTACTACTTAATTACATAATTTTTTTTAAGATATATCGACAAGGAACCAAAATAAAGGTTTTATGAATAGGGGACTGCATTATTCATGATTCGAAATGCATGAGTTTATGGAAATCGGATCCTAGGATGCTTTAAGTTTATGGGAATTCAAGCACACATCTTGAAAATAGAAAAGTGGTTTTAGGATAATAAGAATAGTTTAAATACGACGGTTGTTTTCTTTAAAATATTGAAGAAAAAGCGATATTTCGTAAAAAAACTTTTAAATCTTGTGCATGATATTTTGAATTGGAGATATTTCATTTTTTTTTTAATTGAAAATTTATTTGTTGATTCATGTTTAAATGAGTCCACAAAGTTAGATTGGAAAATTATAGAAATTGAAAATTTAAGTTGAAGATATTATTGGAAGGAGCCAATGCTTCGTCAGTAGTAATAAGAGTCGAAACAAAACTTCTAGCACCAAGAGTTTTAGTTCAATATTTGGAGTACAGAGAGACGAAGGCCATGGTATTCAGTACCATGGAAATGTCCATAAATGGCATATTATTTCACATATCAATGAGTGTACTACATCTCATGAAACCAGGGAAATTCTTAGAATTTTTTAAGAAACTCCCAATGCTAATAGAGTGTTATTTTTAAATAACTTGCTTTTCTCAATTAAGTTTGAGGTAAATCAAAGAATTAATAATTTCTCTTTTAGAATCAAAGAAATTTCTTATAAGTTTGGTGCTATTGGTGAATTTTTTTCCAACAATGATCTAGTAACAATTACATTGAATGGGATGCTAGATGATTATGATATATTTATCTCTAGAATTTCAGCTAACGAAAAAGCTCCTACCTTTGGTGAATTAACATATACTCTCCTACAAGAAGAAGAGAGAAGGAAGAATATCAATGATAGATCTCAAATTTCAAATTTGGTGATGGTGACAAAAGGGAAGCAATCATACTGAGGAAAACCATTAGACAAGAACAAAGGAAAATCACAACAAAAATCATATCAAGGCACAACGTCAGCAAACAAAAATACTTCTATGAAGAGAAGGGATGTAAGTTTACATTGTGGTAAGCCTAGAAACTTTGCTAATAAAAATAAATTTGATGAGTCCAAGCATAGAAGGCATTCAAAAAAATTTGTTGATCAAGAAGCCTTAGTTAGTGATAATATCAATAATCTTAAATTATTCATTTGAGAAGCTTCCTTATCAATATTAACAAATGATAATAATCTATGGTTTATTGATTCTCGTGGTTTATGGTCTGATACCTATCATGAAAATAATAATGGTACTCACATCTATCTAGGAGATAACTAATCTTATGAAATCAAAGGTTATGGTGATATATGTGTAATTTTACCAAATATCTATGTAAGATAATTACATAATGTGATGCGTGTCATGGAATCAAGAAGAATCAAATCTTTCTGTCCATCATCACTGATTAGAATCTCAAAGTTGAATTTCGTAAGTCACATTCTCTTGTATATGATATACAAGATAACTGAAACATAATAGTAAGATGGGTGAGAATGGGAGGCTTATAGAAGTTTGATGTGACAAGAAAAATTCATCAAATGTTAGCATCCACAATCATGACAACATATGCTCTTTGGCATCGAAAGTGTGACCACCTTATCATGACTTGTCAAAACTACCAAAATAAACAATGGTAGAGGGAATTCCATTGTTAAAGAATGAATATCCAACATGTGAATGGTGTGCATTAGGGACGATGCATAGGGAAGAGTTTCCCACTGATATAGAAAGAAGGAAAGGGATATTCTTGAACTTGCACATAGAAATGTCTATGGCACTATGTATACTAGGTCATTAGGAGGAGCATATTATTTCTCAATATTTGTCAATGATTGTGCAAAATATACTTGGGCTTATTACATGAGAAATAATAGTTATGTATTTGAATATTCAAAATATTTTAAAAATTGGTTGAGAATCAAATAGGTAAATACATCAATACTCTATGATATGATCAAAGGGGTGAGTATACTTTAGGTATATTTTTCAAATACTTCAAAGCCCATTAAATTGTACAACAATACATGGTTCCACATGCTCCAGAAAGGAATGGAGTAGTTGAAAGGAAGAATATAAACTCAATGGAAGGCTCGAGAAACATGATGAAAGGTAAAAATATTACCAATGGTTTTTGGGATGAAGCCATTAGTACGGTGTTTATTTACAAAATAGAATTCCAACAAAAACTTTAAATCATAATATTGCATTTGAAGATCTTTATCGTTATAAACTAGCAATAAGCCATTTAAAAGTATTTGGAAGCCAAGTGTTTTCTCTGATTCTAAAAGAAGATAGGAGAAAACTTAATGCCAAAGATACAAAGTGTATTTTCATTGATTGTTGTTATGATCATAAAGCATATAAGATGTTTAATCCTTCTACACATAATTCTTTTTCCAGTAGAGATATTTTGTTTCACACACATGCAGATGAAGACCATAAGGAAGATAGTTATGATGCATGGCATATTCCTTATGATTGTGATGATGTCATAGATGAAGTTGATGACAAACATGGGTAGGAGAAAGTTGAAGAATCTAGTGATATGCACACTTCAAGTAGTGAAATCACACCTAGAGGAGGAAATGAGTCACCATAATGAAGGAGTAGGGATGAAAATAGTGAATTACCAAGAACGTCAACATCCCAAATTTAGCCATGAGTATGGCATAAAGAATATGCTTTGATGACTAAAGTTATGAATGTCGTAGAAGCTTTAAATTGTAAAGAAGCTAATGATCATGTAGAATGGAGAAATGCATTTAAGGAAGAATATGAATCTATTATAAAAAACAATACATGGGAATTGACAAAATTGCCTAAGGATAATGTTCTCATAGCATAAAAATTCTTGTTCAAAGAAAATTTAATGTTGATGGAACTACTTATATCTATAAAACTAGACTCGTAGCAAAGGGATATTTATAGAAAGAAGGGATAGATTATGAATAAGAATTTGCAACTATAGCTAAAATGAACACCATTAGAATGATTATTGCATTCACGTCTAAGCATAATTGTAAGCTAAACTAGTTATATTCCAAGTCAACATTTTTTAATGGAGAATTAAACGAAGAAGTCTATCTTGTTTAGACATAAGGTTTTCTAAAATAGGGATAGTAAAATATTATTTGAAGGTTAAAGAAAAAAGTATATGGACTCAAAGTGGCACCTATATTTTGGTATGTGAAAATTGATAAATTTGTCTTTTAAGAGGGTTTTACTAAAAGTAAAGGAGGTACAAATCTTTATATCACCTAGGTTTTTGTATGTGAAAATTGATAAATTCATCTCTCAATATTGTCTTATTAAAAGTAAAGGAGGTCCAAATATTTATATCAAAAGAGATGAAAAAGGAAATATTGACTTGATTTATGTATATGATGATCAACTTATAATAACAAGAATTGCTACTTTTTCAACTCGTATTTTCAATTTGTCTCAAATTTGTAGTGGGAGTACTCAAATTTTGATTACAAACAAATCAATAATAGTAAAAAAAATTATGGCATAGAAAACCTTGTAGTTTTTGTGTCTTATATAACCATGTCGTTGTCGAGTATTGGAAGAGATTGGCAGTAAAGAAAAAGATAAAACCTGAAAGACCTTCTCCAAATCAAGGAACGAGAGAGGTCAGGTTGGTCTCGAGTAAGAATGTTTTCTTCATTCATTACAACAGGTGTTGTCATGAGAGAGTCACATGTTGGGAGCTCCATCCAGAGCAACAACTGAAGGATGACAAAGAACTAGAAAAGGAACTTGTTAGTGAAGCAAATCAGTCAGAGAAATGACTACGGCAATATCACCCATTCACTTTGTTAAGTAAGAAATGGGCAGCATTTTTAAGTAGTTGAACATGGCCACTTTTTTGTAAATCACATGTTGCGAGATATTTGTAAAATGGATGAAGTGTTTTCCATAACTTATTAAGGCAAGATGATGATGTTTTTAGCCCTTTTTATTGATAGTTGGGTTATTGGTTTATGTTATGATTTTGATGTAGATTTGACCAAAGTGTGTGTTATAAACTCTTAGAAAGTATTGGGATTTATTAGGTCATGTTTATTCTTCTAACAAGAAGAAGTATTTTGAAAGATCTACTACAGGTTTGCATAGGATACATGTGTCAATTCATCACATATGGCTCTGAAGTACAAAGGTGAAGGAGAAGGAAGAGTGGCCTGTTAGGGAACTTATGGTGTAGATGAGGGAGTGCAGTAGAATCTAGATCGTGTTCATTCTTCTGGAGGATAAAAATCTCCTCAGCAAGGAGGAATGATCTAGGTGGTTCAAGAAAGGCTCATAAATGAAAGGTGACTTTGGAAAATATTAAAAATTAGGTCCTTTATTTGTAATGAAACTAGGGTTAGATTGAAGTGCTCATCGCAAGATTGCCAATAGTGCAAACAACACCTCTCTCTAATTTCATATGCAAGAGTTATGGCGAGTCAAAGTTTTGGTCAACTTGGCTCATTCGCTAAACTTGGCAGAGCGCCAACTAAATTTAGAGACTAGCTAAATCTGACAGACCTGCTAAATTTGCTAGTTTTTAACTAAGTGACAAAATCACACATCACGGTGGTGATTTGTAGTGGTCGGAAAGGGCGGAATTATTACCTACTTAAATTTTTTGGTTACCCCTAAAAAATCAACGGATGGTTTCACACATCACGGTGGTGATTTGCAGTGGTCGGAAAGGGTGGAATTATTACCTACTTAAAATTTTTGGTTACCCCTAAAAAATCAACGGATGGTTTTGAGTTGTTATATATATAATAATAATAATAATTGGTTGGGAGGAATATCAGACCCACACAACCCTATGACTTGTTACATATAAAACAAAATAAAAGTATAATACACCAATGGATGAACAACCATACGACTGTATATTTGACTTGGAGGGGTCGACGAGGATTGAACCCCACCCAACCGCATAGGCCATGCCACTTAAGTGGCTTCGCCCTTACATAAAAAAAAAAACCATATTAATACAAATGACAAACTATGGTTAAAAATATGGGTTGGGTAATTTTTAACACCAAACGCCTCACACCCATCTTGATGCCACTGCCAATGCACCACATGGCGCTTCATTGTTTAATACACCCAACAATTTTTATATAAGACTCAAATCCACCATTCAACTGTGGCAAAGGAATGAGTAGTGGGACCATGCCATGAACAATAGAGAGAACCGTGCACAAGAATAAATTTTGAGGAGAATATTATAGGGGAATATTCCAAGGAATAATTTTATGCAAAATCCTGAGGAATCTTGAAGATTCCCTTGGAGTCAAATTTTTACAGTGGCATAATCATGCCAGTTTTATACCCAAATAAACTAGAATTTCGCCAAGATTCTAATGGCGTGATTGATTTTATGATATGAGAAATGAATTTTTCAGATACTGAATGTTGAGGGATAAACCATGAATTTGGAACCTTGATGTAGGAATCTACATCGAATCTGAAAGATTCCCTAGAGGTCCGAAAATGAAAATTTTAGAATGAGACCATCTTTATACTTAATTTTCTTAGTTTTTTGCAATGGATATGATATCATTATCAATTTATTTTCCTAAGAAGTTGAGTTACAGTCAACCAACAAAACCAAATCTTTGAGGAATTTTTGAGATTCCTGAGGAGCCCAAATTTGACCAAGCGGGAAATGGGTCAAATTTACAAGCAAATTTTACAATTTTTTGCCAAGAATTGAACTGTGTAGTCTACTTCTTTAGCAAAGGTGTGAATTTTTAGAATATCACCAGATGTGGAGGTGTAAGATGCACTGATGCCATGTCTTCTTTTGATTTTTTTTGAGATGATGATTCAATGTTGAGATCTTTGTTTGCCACTTTGTTGAAGGATCCTTGTATGCCACTTCATGTGAGAGTTTTGATATTTTGTCATGCTAAAGGAGAGATTATGTGAGTGAGAGTTCTGATGAGAGAACATCTCATGGAGAGACATGCCACTCTAGTTAAGGGAGTTTTTCATTGTATTGACAAATAACACATCATGTATTCATCATCATCTTGCAACAATTAATGAAGTGACCTCCCCAATCTTGACACCGAGCATGAAGATGTAACCCATACTAGGCGAACTCCATTATCAACTTGTGTGTGTTCATTAATTTCATGGTTTCCTTTATGTTTCCTCTTATTTAAAGTATGCACATGTGGTATTTCATACTCTTTCACGTGCAATTCTACTAACATCATATAAGTAAAATATATTAGATGATTCTAGTAGCTAAGAGAATGAGAATCATGGATGCAAAGTAATATCTACAACACTTCAAAAAAATGTTAAAGTTGACAATGATAATGAAAAAAAAATAAGTGAATGGAACTTTGTATAGACATTTGGTGGGGAAGTCTAAGTCACTTCAGTACAACCAATCCATATATTGGATATTCAATTAGTATACTTAGCCAATTCATGGCCGAGCCACATGAAATTCATTGGAAGCAACTAGAAGAGTCCTTCGATATTTGAAGGTGACTAAAAACTTTGGTATTATTTATACAGATGATTTGAATGTTGATTTGACATATTATTTATAATTTTATTGGGAAGGAGATCCAGATAACACAAAGTTTACATTTTTTTATGCATTCAACATTGGATCTCGTATTGTGTCATGGAGTAGCAAGAAACAACCAACTATTTCTTTTTCTTCTACTAAATTTCATTACAAGACCTTATGCATTATAATCCGTGAAAATATTTTACTACGAATAATGATTGAAGGCATGGGAGAAAAATGTAATGGACCAACAATCATCAAGTGTGACAATAAAATCTCTATCAAATTAGAAAACAACCAATTCTACCATGCAAGATAAAAAAAAAAATTGAGACACAATTGTATGAGAAGAAATTCAGTCAAAGGAAATTAATTTGATATATTGTAATAAAAATGATAATTGGGCAGACACCTCTACTAAGCCTCTAGGAAAATATAAGTTCGGTGTCACATATAATCCATTTGTCCATTAAGGAGGAGACATATAATTAATAGAAATAAAAAGTTCTTGGTTATGTAGAACTCGAGTGAATGTTCTAGATTATGTAGAACTTTAGTCATGAATGTTCTAGATTTTGTAGAAGTCATTGTTTTTTAGTATGAGTCAATTGTAGTTGATGAAGAATTTCTATGTTATAAATTGGGACACTATCAAGTATTTTGGATGACTGTTTTAGTGATTTGACATATTTAATAAAATATTATGTTGTGTTATCATGTTTTTGTTATCTCAATGAGTTTAAGTCGCCTCAAACTGAATTCTCACATAACTTCAATTCTCTCCATGAGTTTCATTACAATCTAGATAGACTTATTTGACTTCTTATTTCCATGTTTGGTGACATTTATAGTGCACTTATATTGATTATATCTTTTATATTAGGATATATTGGTTGTAGATTTTGGAAATATTTTTGAATTCTAGAGGAATGAGGTCAAATGCATGACTTTGTTCCTATTTATCGAATTTCATAATATAATTCATAATTTCAAAATATTATCAAAGTTGCTTTTGAATTAAATTTTTAATCTACAATCAAATTCAACTCAAATATCTTAAATAAAGTCATTCTCTCAAACTCATATTTATTCACATGGATCATTTTGACTTTTGGTTGTTGTAGTGGATTTTGGTGGGGTGGATATGGTATTAATGGGTTCCCTATTTACATGGAATCTATATGGACTTCTCTCATCTTAGTTCAGGGATAACTCAGAAGAAATGGCGATGACCAATGTCAGAAAACAACAAGGGAAAATATTCCTAAGGAGCTACTTATGGCACCAATAACATTTGCTACGATATCATTTGCACTCTTGTTTTCACTAATAATTTCCATCAATGTCAAGATTCTCAATTTCTAAATGAGATAGAATAGCATTGTATTTTGAATTTCCAATGGAGATAGGGAAAAGAATTATATTATGTATTCTCGTGTTTTCACTATTTTTTACAGTAAATCTTTTAACCTTGGTGAGATGGAAAAATATTATAATATATTTTTCATAAAAAAAATTGACAACCAGTGTTATAGATAACTGATGCATCAAGCTTCCATCTTTAATGTCCATTTTCTTGCCAGTTTCAAGTAGAAGTATGAACTATCTATGTATAACCTTTAACGTTGTGATTTATTAATGTTTCATGAATAGTTTTTGTGACAAAAGTATGAACTTTGTCTATATTGTGCATAACATAGTTTTGGACAACGATTTCTATTGATGGATTTGGAAAGTCTGTTTGGAATGCAATCACGATGACAACTTGCATTTGTTCATAGTTATGCAGTGTAAGTTGTTTGAAGTTAATGAATTAATTAATGACTTTGATAATTTCAAAATGCATTTGTGTGGGACTCTATCATGTCCTAAATGATTAGTGAAGTTGGGTACATAGCACATCGAACCTTTTGAGTTGTCCATGTGTTGACATTTGTGAATGACGAAATATGCACATCACGGGCATCCTTATCTCATTTATCAAACTATGATAATAATAATAATAATTGAATTTATTTCTATCATTATTATTATTATTATTATTATTATTCTTTAGATAACAAAACATATGGGTTGGAGAGTGCATCTCACCACAACTACTCTACATAGTTCATCCAAAAACTAATATTTTATGTATTGGACTACATGTGGCCCCTGATGCTTAAACATAAACAATATTTAATACCTATAAGTTAAATTAAGTGGAACAAATTACCTGCTAAAGAATCCAAATTGGGAGGATAAAATTTTTATACAAAAGCATCTAGAACTACTCATGCATTGATGACAACACATTTTTTGAGGGATAGGGGGAAGTTAGATCCATATAATACTAGTGTATTTCCCTTATTATCATTTTTTTTCCCATGTGGCCCCCATATTGTTATTTTTGTGCCCAACAGAAGCCCACTATTGTTATTGTTGTTCCCTTACATTATTATTGTTATGTAGGCTTTGATTATATTGTGACCCCTTATACTCCTATATATATAAAGGAGATATTTTCATTTGTACCATTCCATAATTTTTCGTTTATGTAATGTAAAGGAGGTTTCCCTTTCAAATATGCTAGTAATCCTTTAGTAAGGGGTGGATACCTTTTTCATACCCCTAGACTATAAGGTTTTCCTTATGGTTTAAGCACATCTAGGATTAATCCTTGGTAGCTTGGTGCCTATCAAAATCTAGGATAAATTTTTTCAAATGTTTGGAATTCCACTCTTGGAGCTTGGAATACTCCTATTCCTCCTTGGTTACCATTCCTATCAACACTTAATTTTCTAGATATTTTGAAATTGACTAATGATCTAATTTGTTACAATCAATCTTGGCTTTTGGTGTCTACGAAACCTCCATATGATATACCAAAATTTGAAGGGAGGTCTAGTGAGGATCCAACAAGCCATATAACCACTTTCCACTTATGGTCTGCTTCAAAATCATTGATTTATTATTAAATTAGGTTGAGACTATTCCAATGCACCTTAACTGGAAATGCAGTGAAATGGTATATCCATTAAAGAGGGGGGATGCTTTCTACATTTGGTGAGTTAGATACAACAATTCTCAACCATTTTCAGTTTCTTATCCATTATGATTATCGAACTAAGATTATGGCCAATTTTGAGGAGGACAAAGCTACTCATATTTATGACCACATTCAAGAGAGGTGAAAAAGGAAGATATTGATCAAGGCTTATATCCTTGATGAATTTCTTTTGGAACAGTTTTTGAAATAATTATAACTAGATATATCTAAGGATGTGTCACTCCATAGGGTGTTCACTGAAGAATACGCTATATTTAGAGTCAATCATTTAGAGCTCATTTATTCCTAGTCCGGAGTCCTCTATAATATTTTTCGTAATTCTCCTAGATAAAAAAAATTATCTTGGAAAACAAAAATCGGGCCCCCATGCCAACATATTTGTAGGATCATCTGATAGTAATATGGCTATTTTATTGAATCAATTATAGTAGTTTTGAATATAATCTACTTCTGCAACACAAACTATGCCACCAGTGTCTACTACCTCTCAACCTTTAGAAGTTAATGTTGTTCATACTCAAATCCCAAAGGAAATCAACAATATGATGGGAAGAAGAAAGGGAGTGGCCAAAAAAAAGATATGGGAGGGAAGGGAAATAATAATAAACCCAGTGATGACATTGGTAAGGGAAAAAAGGAATCTAAAAATAAGGTTAATCTCCCATGCAAGTTATGTAGTGGAGATCATCTTACCCATCATTTCCCCATGATTCAGGATGCTCAACACTTGTTATCTCAGGAAGGTTCCTCTAGTTCCCAGGTTGTGCTTACCAACCCTTTCCCCAAGGGAAACAATTACTTGTTATCTCGAATGCTAGTACCATAATCCCTATAGAGGGAAACCAAGATGGGGAATCTACATCAAATGCATATATGGTTAAGTCTCATGTTGATATTTCAATTAGAGTTCATTATTATGGAGAGCCAAAACCTCTTAGGGCTAAACCGACTTTTGACATTCCAAAACCTCTTCATATAGAGAGGCCTACAGTTGAGCCTATGCCTTGCATGATGAAAGGCTACTCAAAATGGTCAAGTTATAATCACAATTATAGGGATGATCAGAGCTATTCCATTGTTGAAGATTTAGCTCAAAGCTGCTATGCTATGTTGGCATTAGATGTACTACAATCATGTGCTGCATAGAGGAGTGCTTTTCTTACGTTGATATGATCTGTTGACCCGAAAAACTCTTTGGTAATTACATTTGATATGTAAAATGTTAAAACGAGACTCCTTCATCACATGGATTTTCATATTAAATCTATGTATCATAGTAAGAACATATTTCAAACCCTAGTTGATGAAGGGGCTTCCACATGCATCATGTTGGAAATTTATCGGGTCCCTTGAATTTGTCCCCTCTCCTACACTATTAACTGCATCCGATGGTCATTCTGATAGGCCTCATGGGATTCTTCCTACCTTTCTTGTTTGTGTAGGGGGAAGGTGATTAACGTGTAAATAGAGATAGTTGATGTTAATCTCGATTATAATATTTTATTGGGTTGTAATTTGGTTTATTCAATGGATGTGATTCTCTCATATTTATTATGTATCTTATGATTTCCTCATGAAGGGAGAATTATTACAAGTGATTAGTTACCCCAACAAAGCTAATCCATCTGCTAAATCCAATGTTCCCTTGGTGAAGAATACCGAGCATCCTATTGAGAATTTAGGAGTTGGAATGTATTTTTATTTGATGGGTAGCTCTTATATTCCATATCCTCTTGCTCATGTCAATTCCATTTCATCCTCCGAGATCGTTCCTTGGAAATGTTCTTTTAGAAATCGTTATTTTTTAGATCCTTGGCCCTTCCCCCTCCTGCTGCGACATTAGAAGAAGGGAAACTGGGTGAAATGGATTATAGTATATATACAATGGAAATTGCATATCAATTTATTATTAATTTTGTGGATTCTGATCCCATCCCTCTCCCATCAGAGGATGTGGATGATGATGTGGCATCGATCTAAAAAATTGGTTCCACTTCGGCTATGGATTGCCTTGATATTATTTCACCACATGAAGAGGAAATTCTAGAAGTAATGACTATTCTATAAATATTTTGAGACGATTTGAATCATCGTTCCTATTTTCTCCCCGAATTGCAGGAAATTGAATCAAATTTATCTAGACCTCTCTCTACTAGAAGTGTTCATAAAATTTTAAACACTTTGGCTCCATCAAATACTTTTTCCGAGGGTAACCTAGCTAATATTTTGGAAACCATTATGTTGAAAATTTCCAAGAATCCCAACGTTATCAAGAATATCTTCATTGGAGTTGAGTGTTCCCTTGAAGAAATCAAAATTTACACTGATCTATTTAAAGATTCTCAAGATGTATTCGCTTGGTATTATGGGGAAATGTGTGGGATTGATCATAGTATAGTTCAACATGAGTTCAAGGCTTACAAAAATGCAAAGCCTGTACAACAAAAGATTTGACTAGATAAACCTAGGAAAGTCGTGGCTATCAAGGCTGATGTAGAGAACCTACTTAAGGTGGGTTTCATCTACCCTATTCCTTTAACTGAATGGGTTTCAAATCTAGTCCCTGTTGACAAAAAGCAAGGAATAATTTTGGTGTGCTTCGATTTCAGGGATTTGAATAAAACCTTTCCTAAAGACAATTCCCCACTCTATTTATATATCATATTATTGATGAGTGTGTGGGGAATGAAATATTTTCCTTCATGGACAAATTTTCTGGATATAATCAAATAATAGTTCGTCCTCAAAATCAACATAAGATAATATTTATTCTCCCTTAGGGTACATTTGCAAATATGGCAATGCCATTTGGCCTTAAAAGATTTGCGGTTATCTTTTAGAGGGCTATGTCATAATATTTCCATGACATCAAGCATCGGGGAAAATTTTAGGGGCTAATATTCGTAGGTGGGCTAATATTCAATGCTTTTTCCAAAAAACAGATTCACCAATTTTCATTTTCTAAAAATGAATTCGCCCAAATTTTATAGTACAAATTATTTTACCTTAAAAAATTCCAATATTATATATTGTCTAATATAAAATAATTAAAAGACTAAACATTTTTATGAAATTATCATCAAACAATTTAAAATTTGGATACTAGGCACTAGTAAGATTCGCCAAGGTTGCTAAACTTTAAGATAAACTTCCATCCTTAAAATTTTCCCTGTCAAGCATATAATTCAAGCTGATTTGGATGATTTATCTGCTCGCTCTCGCAACATAATGGAACATACAAAACACCTTCATGTAATTTTTGAAATATTTTGTTATTATAAAATTGGTTGAACCCTAATAAGTGTGCTTTCATGGATACATCTATTCAATTTTTTGGATTCATCATTTCTGGTGAAGGGATTCATATTGATCCTTTCAAGGTTGAGGAAATAATTCATTTTCCTCCCCCGTTGAACATTTGCCAACTTCAAAATCTCTAACGAAAAGCCATATTTTTACAGTTATTTATCGTAAACTACGATGCGATTATGAAATGATTTTTGCATTCATTTAAGAATGTAGTTCCATTTGTTTGGGATGATTTAGCTCAATGCCCATTCAATGCTATGAAAAAGGAATTGACCTCTGCTCCTATTCTAAGCTCACCTTATTATAGTAGAAATTTCCTGTTGTAGCTCACGACAAAGAAATAACCTATTGGTATGGTTCTATTTCAGGAAGATGATGCCCTTAGAGAGCATGCGATTTGTATCTAAGTCATGGCTTTGTTGTTCTTGAACTCTAGTATTCTCATATTGAGAAACTAGCTTTGGAAGTTATTGATGTTGTTAAGTGAATCCATCATTACATTCTGCTCAGAAAAACATTTGTGTTGACTGACGTCAATCCATTTCAATTTTTCCTCACTAGGTGAGTGATTGGGGGAAAATATAATAAATGGATTGTAATTTTTAAAGAGTTTGATCTCAATTTTATGTCAGCTAAGTCAAGAAGTATTTAATATTCGCAGAATTGATTTCGTAATTTCCTTCTGAAGGAGATGTTACTTCTGAAGAATCATTTCTAGATGAACATCTTTTTGTTATCTCTTCACAAGATCCTCGGTATGGAGACATCATTGTATATATGTAGACTTTGAAGTTTCCTAAGTCTTTTTCTAAGGGTGAACGTAAAAAATTATGTCACCTAGCTAAGAATTATATAATCATTTGGTGATACTTTATATTTTTGTAGGATTGATTCAATCCTTAGACGTTGTTTAACCTTAAAAGAAGTTGATTCAGTTTTGAACGAATGCCACAGTGGAGGTTGTGGAGGTCATCTATTTGGGCTTTCTACAACCCAAAAAAATTTGCGTGTAAAGTAGTTTTGGCCTTCAATTTTTAAATATTGTATTGAGGTGGTTAAAAAATGCCATCGTTGTCAAGTTTATACTTGAAAAATGTACATTCATCCATATCCTATTTTTCCTATTACCATTGTCAATCTATTTACTAAGTGGGGTATCTATTTTACCACTTGTAACCTGGTTTCGGGTAAGGGCCACAAGTACATTATCATAGCAGTAGAGTACTTCACCAAGTGGGTCAAAGCTATTCCTAGTTTTATTAAGAATGGTGAGACAACATATATCTTCTTGTTCAATCAAATCATTTCATGCTTAGGTATTCCTAAAGATATTATCACTGATCATGGCAATCATTTTCAAAATAAGATGATGTCTGAGTTGGATATAAAGTTGTGATTGTGGTAGGAGAATTCATCTCCTTATTATCCTCAAGCTAATGGATAGGTTGAATTCATAAATAAATGCCTTAAGGCTATCCTTCTATATCCCTTAAGTCCAAATAGCATATCATGGTATATCGTATGTTATGGGAATACCGAATTTATTTTGATTTATGTAGCATCGTATGTGCTCTTGCCTCAAAATTTTGTAGAGAGGCTAAGACACATGCATTCTCCAATACCCAAAAATCGTTTGGGAAAATTCCACATAGAGATGGTTTAATTAAAATAATTAACTTTTTAAAATGGTTCCCTATGTCTAAACTTAGGAAATCTTGTTAATTAAAGGGTATTAATTAAAGTAGGTGTGAATATCCTAGAAGAAGATGAGGATCAACTCCCAATTAATCTTAGCCCTTGATTATGTTTCTATCTTCGTCGTTGACACTCCAATGAGAGATTATAACAAGGATTTGATGGGCACTTGGAGAACACATTGAATGAGATATCAAAGATTGAATTTCTCAAGAGTAGAAACATTGAGTTGTCAAAGTAAGATCAAGTGATCTTCTTGTGGTGAGGGGCAGGGAAGAATGGAGGAGAGTTTTCTAGATATAGAGAGTGAAAGGTAGAAAAGGCATAGAGCAGTTGAGTGAGGTAACGCATTGCCACACAGAGGAAGCGCAGAGCTTCAAAGGCAATTGGAAATCCATCTGGGAGAGTCGAGATACAGTGCTAGAAGATCGGTATGAGATAGGAGGTCCATAACGTTGAATTTCTAGACATCACAAGACCAGTAGAGGTGGTGATGTAAAGCCTAGCTAGTGTGGTGCAGAGCTATGTAGGATTGATGTAGAAGCTACACAGAGGCAGCATGGGACCAACCAGCCAGTCACTGATAAGTGTCAGATCTCCCGAACATGTGTGAGATTTTTCTCGCTAACTCTTTAACAACATCTCTCTATATTGGATAGCTAGTTTTGGCCTCTAACAATTTCTACTCAGATTTAATATTACATAAAAACTAAACCTCTCAGCTGCTGCACTGGTTTTCCCACATTTGGTTTTTTTGGGACATTGTCCAAAAATAATTGTGTTGATGTGTGTGTGTATTTCTCTTCTATACAGTATTTTATGTTGTGAAGTCAGAAGTAGTTTTTATTTCAATGTTTATTGTGTAACACTGTAAATAACTTCATTTTTAAATTATCAAGTAGGAGAAATTTAATATGTTGTTGTAGCAGGGAATCGGGTTATTGATTTTTCACATGGTATCTTAGCACAGATCGTGAGGAGGAGAGCTCAGAGTAGAAAGGAATAAGGAGGTTCAAAATAATTCCTTAGCAGCAATTCGAAACCCCTGAGACAGCAGAGTCCTTGGACCAAGGAGGTTGAAGTTTTGATTGAGTTCGATTTCTCTGAGTGAGTCAGCAGATAAATTTGATTCTCTAGATTGAAGCTTTCCAGAGGTAGAAGGGATTAGCACAGTTTCCCTACAAAGTAGATATTCAGCTGGGACATAGTTATTTTGCAATAGTTAGTGGAAAAATAGCATTAGAAGGATATAATACCACATACTGAGGGAATTTCTTCCTCATAGGACTTCCAGTTAAGAGGTCCAAATTTTTCTAGCAAAGTAGCAGTAGTTGTGCGTGAGATTTCTCACTCCAAAAGGGAGTGTGAATAGCTGGGTAGCAGCTATGCAGAGGAGAAGAGGGAGTAGTTTGATTCTTTTAGAAGAGATAGGATCAACTGTGTTGAGAGATCAACATTGATCGGATGGAGCCTCCAAGTATGTGATCTAGAAGGTTAGCATTTCCTTGCTTCTAGATGAGAATGATCTCAAAACTTATGTCTATAGTGTGGTAGTTGTACCAGCCAATGTAGATATCCTCAAGAATTACAAGACTGAGATGGAGAAGACTAAGAGGATCATTCTTGATGGGGTTCGAGATCATGTAGTATCCCATATATCCAATAAGGATATTGCCTCGGCGGGAAGCCTTAGCTACGGTATACGAAGGATCTTTCGAGTAATGAAAAATGTACTTAGAGGAGAAGTTGAGATGAACGAGAATGTAGGAGGGGGAGTGAGTGGACCCCTTCCTTACTAGTCTTCAAGATGTCTGAGATCAGCTGGCTTTAATAGGGTCAGCATCCCATCCATAAAAATTTATATGATTGGCAGTAAATAACGTTTCTGAAGAATGGTAAGATTTTGTCCAGAGTATCTTGGGCAGAGAAAAAATGTCAGTTTGGGAACATGTGTGGGTTGATATGCAACAAGAGGTGATGAAGTGTGATCTGGTGAAGGCCACAATTAGTGGTAGTAGTAGCAATGGGATGAATCATGTGAAGGAAGAGGAGGACATGTCCCTTGCATCAAAGAGGAAACAAAATTAGCACAAAAGAAATAAGGATATTTCAAATATCAAGTGGTTCAGGGGTGGCACGCTAGGCCACTACAACATTAAGTATTCTCTCAGAAAGAAGGACATGGAGGAGAAGTAGGATCATAAAGATACATTGGATGAGATCAATAGCCTATCCTCCATACTGGACGAAGAGTTTTCCATGATTATTGAGATGCCTCTAGGGGTGAGGTGGGGTAATCTGGAGTTGTAGCCCTAAAGAGCTACATGATTGGTAGGATCCTTGTCGAGTCCACCTCTTGGATCAAGACCTTACTATAGCAGCCATAGTCAGTAGTAGCAGGATGGACCAATGTTAGTTGGTGTAGTTAGGTGCTAGAGTGATAGATAAAATGGCTAGTCATGGTCAGATTATAAGAAATGCAGAGCAGAGCTGGCAACAGTGTAGCTAGCATAGAGCTAAGTCAACAACAATGTAGAGGCTTTAGTGGCAATGTACAGACTAGCAGCAGTCAGATCTCAGACGACAAATGCATAATACTTAAAACATTTAGTTCAGTATTTTGGATGCTTTTCCATTGCAGATGTTGCAATTGTAGAAGCAATAGATGGAGATAGGGTTGTAGTCTAGATGGAATAGTTGACAACAGTTCAGAAGGGTCAGTAACAACACAAATTCCACTCACATCATAGTTGCACATTAGTTGGTAGGAAATAGAGCTAGACATCAATAACGTAACAAGAGATGGTGCAAAGATAGATTGATTCTTTAGTGGGTTGCAACACTATAGCACATTCCTCACTAAGAGGGACTGTTGATTTATGTACCATCACATGTGCTCTTGACTCAAGATTTTGCAAAGAGGCTAAAACACATGCATTATCCAATACCCAAAAATCGTTTGTGAAAATTCCACCTAGGGATTGTTTAATCAAAATAATTAAGTTTTTTAGATGGTTCCTTAAGTCTAAACTTAGGAATCTGGTTAATTAAAAGCTATTAATTAAAGTAGGCGTGAATCTTCTAGAAGAATATGAGGATAAAATCCTAGTTAATCTTAGCCCTTGATTATGTTTTAATATGGGTTGTTGAAGCTCCAACGACAGACTATAAGAAGGATTTTGATTGGAACTTGGAGAATACATCGAATGAGCGATAAGAGATCGAATTTCTCAAGAGTAGCGTTGTTGATTAGCCAAAGTAAGATTGAGTTACCTTATTGAAGTGAGGGGCAAGGAATGTATCATGGAGGATATTTTTCGAGATCCTGAGAGTGCAAGGTTGAAATGGCATAGAGAAATTTAGTGAGGCAACATAGTGCCACGCAGAAGAAATGCAGAGCTTCATAGGGAGTTCGAAATCTAGCTTGGAAAGAGGAGATCCAGTTCCATAAGCTGGGGTGTGAGACTGAGGGCCAAAATGTAAAATTTTCATATATAAGAACATCAATAGATGAGGTGACGTAGTGTCAAACTAGTGTGGCACATAGTTGCATAAGATTGACGTATAAGTTATGCAGAGGCAATGTGTGGCCAACTAGCCAGCACTTGATCAGTGTTAGACCTCCCAAATCAATGTGATGTTTTTAATCGCTAACTCTTTGCCAATATTTCTCTATATCGGATAGCTAGTTTGGGAATCCAATGATTTGTACTTTGATTTACTACTGCATAATAATTAAAACCCTATTTTTCTACGCCAGTTTTCACATATTGGGTTTTTCTTGGGAGATTTTCCAAAAACCACTATTTTTATGTGTGTTTTTTTATTTGTCTCGTATGCAGTATTTTGTGTCCAAAATATTTTATGTTTTGAAGGCTACAATAGATTTTATTTCGATGCTTACTTTGTAAAACTGTAGATAACTTGATTTAGAAATTATTAAGTAGGACAAATTTAATCAGTTACTAGAATAGGGAATCGGGTCACTGATTTTTCACAATGTCCATTAAGACTGATACAAGTTTCACCCCTTTTCAATTGGGTTATGGTCTGTAATCAATATTTCCTATAGAATGTGAGATTCCATCTCTTAACTTAGAAAGTTATCTTCTTCCATACACCTCAAGTATTGAAGATTTCCTTATTCATTTGGAACATATTGATGAGCAGTGTCGGGATGCCACCACAATGAATAAGTCCCATAAGAAAAGAGTCATAGCTCAATATGACAAGTTTGTACGACCTAGGGTTTTCTTTAAAGGTGGCCTTGTCTTGGTCTATGACAAAGATAAAGTCACCTTGGGGGCAGGAAAATTCAAACCTATGTGGTACAATCCTTTCATCGTTAAAATGGTCTTGAATAAGGGTGATTATGAACTTGTTTATTTTGAAAGAAATGTGTTGCCGGAGCCTAGAAATGGGCTCTATCTCAAGAATTATTATGCCTAGGATATTTCCTAGAATTCTATTTATTTTGTAACCATTTTACATAGTTTTAGTTCTTCTCTATAGGTTTCATGGTGATGATATTCTTATTGATCTTCTTTGGGGGACTTCAACGGATGATTCAATCTATTTAGGATTCACAAATGGCGCTAGTAGCCATACTCAAAATTTATCTTCTATCGCTTGGGTAATACATTACCCATCTAGTCGGTTGTTGGTCACAAGAGGCTTATGTATTGGTCCTGCTCCTAATAATATGGTTGAGTACAATGTCATTATTAATTTACTATAGGAAGCAATATCTTATGGTTTTGAATCATTAGTGGTTTATTTGGTAGCAACTAGTTTTGTCTCAATTAAATAATGTTTACCATGTAAGGGATTCTTTATTACATCTTCAATTTATAAGAGTTAGATTATTGCAAAGATCATTTACTTTTAGTACTTTCATTCACATTCCACGATAATATAATGCATTTGTTGATTCTATAATTAACCAAGCATTGGATTGGCATATTAATCATTCATCACAATAAATAAAAATATCAAAAATTCATTTGTATATATAATCAAATCATCACAAAATATCTATATATAGATAGATATAGTATGTCAAAATATTACAAAATATGGACAAATGTCCTAGAAAATTAGGGCTTAAGCCCAATCATGTCAATATATAAAAATATAAGTAACCTAAACCTATGTTTATGGGCCCTGCCCTCGACGATCATATCGATAGAATATGATGGAATTTGCCACTTGTTGGAAGAGTCACACCTACTCTCGTGGTACTCCAACCACTCATCTCTGTACAACCTTAGGGAGACCCTCTACCACTTCCTTTAGAACCTGCACTACAAGAAAACAAGGCATTGATGAGGGGCGAAAAATGTCACCATAAGCTCATTGGTGACGGTCAAAAGAACATTCGTCACCAAAAACTAAATGTCACCAAAGGTGGAATTTCCAAAAGTATAGGTGTTGTAGTCACATACAAAGTCTATCACCAATAATGATTTATAATGATGGATAACGACTGTCACAATTTGATATGAGCAATCATGACAGACGATAGCTTCCGTCACCAAAAGAATGTCACCAAAAGTATAGGTGTTGTAGTGACATTCGAAGTTCATCACCAATAATGATCTATAATGATGGATACTAATCATCACCAACACATATGAGAAATGGTGACGGACCATAGCCTCGGCCACCAAAAACTGAACGTCATCAAAGGTGGCGTCACCAAAAGTATAGGTGTGTTGTGGTCACTAACAATCCCCCTCTTTGTTTGATATTAGCAATAATACGAAGCAAAGGGGTACCCTTAGTAAAAATTCAAACAAACATTTTTAGGAACATTTTTGTTTTAAATCCTTCAAATTTTATCGCAACAAAGCAATGAAATATTTCTTTTATGAGCATGATAAACTACGAAGGAAAAATGTGAAAATCATCGCATCGCATTCACTATGAAATGCTCTTAAAAGAAAAACTTAAGAAAATCTCCGACGGCCGATGTGCGACGTCGCATATCGCAGCATCACGTAAAGTAGCACAGAATGACTAATATCTGCGATCTGCGATGATCCGATATTGTGATGCCACGATACTATAATACAAATCTACGATCTGCAATCTGCGATGAGCGCAAATTTTCCTCGACGCAGTATTCAAGGAAAGCTGCCCATTAATCAAAATTAAGCGCATGCCTTAAAAAGGGAAATTAATGATTGTACGAATGACTGCTTTTTTGTTTTTTCAAAGAGTCAGTTCGCTGTGAATGTCATAATTATGCACACATAAGATTTGAAGCTTTCATGTCAATCTTTATTACCATTACTCTTTTCCTTTGCGCAAACTATAAAACAGGAAATAACATGAAGCAATATGCAAGAAACATCTTAGGAAAAGGGGAAAGCGCCAATGCTCGGAGAACACAGAAGAGATCTCTTCAGAAACGGGTGCCGCATACGATAGAACTACAGATTCCAGAGTATCACTCAACAGATGCTAATGACCGATAGGTCATCTAAAGCTCAGAATCAAAGGCACACAAAAGCAGCATGATTACAAAAAAGACCTAAAACTTACATGCCAAAAAGCTCGGAATGAAGAACGGAGGCAGTTTTCAATCCAGAGAATTGTTCAGAAAGTAAAGCCTTTTGACTCATCAAGTCATTCGCAAAGACAGAAACCGAAATAGCAAAAGAAAGATCAGTTTGGGGGAAATTTGAGTTACTACCAATTATACATGCAGTGAATATACCCAGTCAGAGGAAGATCCTCTAAAATATCTTATAGTTTACCAGAAAGTGGTGCTAGCTCTTGTTACTTCTTTTTTTTTTAGCGCACACAAAAGGGGAGGGCAACTAGCCGACTCTCCCTAGTCAAATGTTGTATGCTTACAGTGCTCAAGAGAAAATACAGAAATAATCCAGAGTCAGATTTAATTTTTAGAAATAATTTTGCTTTATCAGAAGGACGGTCATTTGAAAAACCTGATCCTAAATTTATGTAATCAAGTTAATTAGCTAGCAGTATTTAAACCCTTCTTAGGCATTTGTAGAAGGGTCCGGAGATTTGTCAGAAACTCGTCCTCAGAACATGCACTTTTGCACCCTCGGAGGTGGTTTTAATGAATGGATGGATCAAGGTTTATTAATGTTTGCATTTGATATCTGCTACTGATGTTTCACTTCTTTACTCTTAGTAGATGTTAGAGCAAGGAGACATAAATCATTATTTCTTGAAGCTTATGAGTAGAGCCAGTCATAAATGGTACTTTTATCTCTTGACTATTTTTCTTATATTCTTGAAGTGATTTATAGTTTTCAGTTATTTATATTTCATTATATGAAAGTGTGGGTTACCATTTGGCACTTCTGTATGGTGGAGTCATATTGTTTATGTCTGACATATGAATAGCTTATTATGCGATATATTGTTCACAACTATTTTGCCTAACTTCTTATGCAAAGTGGTTTATCTTAAATGGTTTCTATTCTTATGGTAGCTGAATGATCTTTATTACCATTTATTGTTCGAAATCTCTTTAGATCACATAATAGAAGATATATACCCCGGGTTAGCGTAGATTAGATGTGTTGTTTCTCACTAAATTACAATAGCATAGAGTTAGTTTAAAGAATCTGAATTAGATTAGCTTTAAATTACTCTTAGATAAGCATTATTCAATTCTACACACACACACACACCCAAAATCAGGAAACTGGTCCCGTTATCCCCAGTCGGACCTACTATACCAAATGGATAAGGAGCTGCCAACCAAGGTCCAGACTGGGTGGGTATCCCCCTTGTTGTCGACCTGATTTTAGGGGCTTCAACATATTTAGTGCTAGAAGGAGGGCCTGAACTATGAATGGCACCTAAATCGAAATCTAAATACCATTCTAAGAGTAAATCACCCTCATCAACTCCCCTGACTTCCTCAGTACGTTTAAATTCAGAATCAGAAGTCGGTCGAATATTAACTGCTGCTACATACCCTAATATTTCAGACCAATCTACCATTGAACCCCCTGAAGTTCAAACTCTTATTCACAAACTCCAGGGATTTTCTATTTTTACACTGGGGTCTGATAAATCTCAAAGCAGCGTGACTTTGTAGTACAATCCTACTCATCCCCTGACCAGGTTAAGGAGCGAAAAATTTGACATCCAGCCAACTGAATTCCCTTTTCCCACCAGGAAAAGAGCAAGGAAAACATCACTGCACTCTGACAGTGAGACTCTTTCATCTACATCATCCATCTCAAACCCTCACTGCGAAGTCAACTGCCCACATCTTCATTCCAAACCACTCATCCACCTTCCACAAACACTCTTCCACAATCGTTCAAGATCATAATATGTTCATCTTCACATCGTCAAGGATCATCCCCTACACTTGCAATTACTAGCAGCTCAAAAATGGCCCAATCTCCATGGAACAACCCTGGGGTGGTTTTAATGCCTCCACCCCTAAGCCAAATACCAGCCCATCCTGAGAAATGGCTACCCAAATTCAACCCAGAAGCAGGCATGCTAGCTGAAGAGCACATTAACAATTTCATGCTCTTCGTCAATCTCAACGGAGTTACCAACGAAGATGCTGTTGTCCGGCTTTTTCCCTATACAATGCAAGGGACAGCCGGGTCATGGTACTTTTCATTACCTTCTGGGTCTATAACAAGTTGGGACATCTTTCAAAATAAATTTCTCACCAAATTTGGTGATGACAGATCAACGGAAACGTTAATCAGTGACTTATCCAATCTTAAAGCCGAAGCTAGAGAACCCATCAAAGATTTCAATTTACGATTCAATAAGATCCTCAACAAAATCCCCACTGCTTCCCAACCTAGCGAAGAAGTACGGTGTGAATGGTATATCATAACCTTACCATCAAACTTAGCAGTCTTCATAGATAGGGCAAACAAAACAACTTTAGTTGAAAACCTGATAGAGGCGATAGAAGTAGAGAAACGCGTTATAGCCTTGGAGAAAAGATCTGCCATAGAAGAACGTAAATCGAAAAAGATCACCTTCAAGGAAGACCCCAAGAAGAAATAGACGAAATATCCTTTTGATTTAGAAGGGTTGCAAAAGGTATTCAAGACCATGTCCAATGAGATGATTGACATAAAAAAACAAGTGGCAGAAACTTCTTCAAAAAATCCCTACAAAACTTTTAAAAGAGGCCCTTCAATTGATGCGAAACCACCCAACGCTATCTCAAATGTTGAATCTGAAGAAGAGAGAACCATTGAAGGGCAGACCGATGACGAAGAAGTTGTGGAACTGCAAGGAATGTGGGCTTTCATCCTCCCACAAGACGAAGATCAAGAAGCATTTCTGGTTAGCACATGAAGTAAAAACCAACTTTATCCTCCCCAAAATACCCCTAAGCAGAAGGGCGCGAGCCCCACAGTAAAAGAAAAATTCGCAACAAAGAAAACGACCTCTAAGGCGACTCAATCTAGCCCAATCCAACCAGATCAAACACCTCCATCAAGAACACTAATAATGTCGGATGAAATGGACTACAATATTATTGAAGACATGAAAAAGACTAGGGCTAATATCACTCTTTATGAATTGAGCAAATTGAAACATCAACAGAAGATAATGATGAAAGAATTTCACGCAGTACCTACTACATATTTGCCTACAGCTATAGCTACCCACAACATGGGGAGACCCCCAATCAACATGGCCAATAAGATCGATCCAAATGACATCGCCTTGATTAGAGGAAGATCAAGGTCTCACACTCCCCCTTTCCTCCTCACCTATGAAATCTTCAATAAAAACGTGCACAATTGTTTGGTAGATTCTGGAGCTTCAACAAATATTTTAACCAGATCAATATGTGCCAAGTTAAATGTTCAACCACAAAAATCCGCAGTGCGCATAGTTCAGCTTGATCGATCTCAAGTCGAAGTGATTGGTGAACTTAATCAAGTCACCATATGATTGTTGTCTAACCCCAAGGTATGTCAGGTTATCAACATTCTAGTAGCTGATATCCCAGAATTCTACAGCTTAATTCTTAGCAGGGATTGGTCCGAAAAACTCCATGGATACTTTTCAACCGACTGGTCGCACATGTGGTTACCATACAATGGTAAACCGAATCAAATTAAGGTTGAACGAGAGTTACACCAGAAATACATAGTAACAGAATTAGAAGGGGAAAATGAAGCAATAGCATACAACAGTAACATCATAGGCAATTACTCGGTAGATACTTTCCTCGGCAATTTCAATGCTCATACATCACCCTACTTAGAAAATTCAGTTTTGTCCCAAGTCGAAAATTTTTCCCAAACTGATAATTCAAAGTGTGTTAATTTTGTAGAAGAACCTATAAATACATCTTTGTTTTGGAAATTATATTTTGATGGCTCTAAATCTAATGAAGGAGCAGGAGCAGGATGCGTTCTGATTAGTCTAGAAGGGAAAAAAACAATGCTTACGTGCAGGCTTGAATTCGATTGCACAAACAATATAGCAGAATATGAGGCCTTGGTGCAAGGCCTATACAAAGCAATCGAGTTGAACGTCAAGTACCTTCAAGTCTTTGGAGACTTTGAGATTGTCGTCAAATAGGTACGTAACACCATACATTGCCTATCAAGTCATTTGAAACACTATCAATCTCTAGTACAGGATCTGACTGAGCATTTCATAGCATTCAATATCTTCTCAATCCTGAGAATTCAAAACGCAAGTGCAAACCTTTTAGCCGACGTAGCCTCTAGACTCATTCCCTCCGAAGATTTTAGTCCAGATAGATTCTCAATAGAATTAATCTTTAGACCGTCCATGCCAGACAACATTACAAACTGGAGAGTATTCAATGATGATCTCGATATTGTAAATTTCCTCACCTCTGAAGGATCCTACTCCAACCAAATAATTGACGAAGACCACCACGATCGACAAATACAACAAAATAGCACTGAAGATGCTATACCTAAATCAGTGGTTAAGTTGGAAGACTTATACGATTTGAAAATTCGGTTTAAAAGGTCTACTAATTCTAAGCTCTACAGTTCAACTCTGAACTATGAATCAGTAAACTTGGGAACTGATGATAAACCACAAAACGTTAATCTAGGCCACGACCTAGCTCCTGAAGAGAAACTAGCGTATATTCGTCTTTTGAGACAATACAAAAATGTTTTCGCCTGGAATTACGATGAGCTGAAGACATACGACACTTCCATTATTCAACATACTATCCCTATGATTGACAATGAAAAACCTGTCCAACAGAAACTCAGAAAAATCCACCCCAATCTAGAAAACCAAATAAAGAATGAGCTGAATAAGTTGTTAAAGGCCAGAATAATTTTCCCCGTTAGACATTCCAAGTGGGTCTCCAATATGGTACCCGTTAGAAAGAAAAGCGGAGATATTAGAATCTGCATCGATTTTCGAAATCTCAACAAAGCCTGTCAAAAAGACAATTTTCCCCTCCCTCCGATGGAGCAAATATTACAGGCAGTAGCGGGCTCAGAACTAATGTCTTTTTTGGATGGATTTTCAGGATACAATCAAGTGTTGGTACATCCCGACGATCAGTTAAAAACCACATTCCGAACCAAATGGGGCACATACGCATATCGGAAGATGCCATTTGGTTTTATCAATGTCGGCGCTACATTTCAAAGAGCTATGGACATCACATTCAAGGGTTTAGTCAATAAAGCCGTAGTGATTTATTTGGATGATATAACAGTGTACTCCAAGAAGCGAAGTGACCATCTCAGAGACTTGAAACAAATCTTTCAACGATGTTTAAGGTATGGAATTTCACTTAACCCAAAGAAATCTTTTTTCGTATTAAGTGAAGGAAAACTTCTAGGATTCATAGTTCAAAATCTGGTATTCACATGAACCTGATAGAATCAATGAAATTTTTGAAATATCCCTACCTCACAATAAAAAGGCCATGCAATCTTTTCTTGGTCAAATCAATTTTGTGAAAAGATTTGTCCCGGATTTTTCAAGAATTGTTTCTCCTTTGCAAACCATGATAAAAAAGAATTCAAATTTCAAATGGGCTCAAGATGAGCATGAAGAATTCAATCTGATCAAACAAGCTATCATTAATGCTCCATCTTTAGCAACCCCAATTTTTTCAGAATCTTTTATCTTATACACATTCGCCTCAGAAAAATCATATGCTGCGATTCTAACTCAAGCGAATCAAGAGAAAGCGGAAGCTCCAATCGCATTTTTTAGCTCTAATTTACAAGGTGCTCAACTCAACTATTCAGACGTGGAGAAACAGGCATACCTTGTTTTCAAAGCGAGCAAATATTTTAGACCTTTCTTACTTAAAACCCATACCAAGGTCATAGTACCGTTTCCAGTGGTAAGAAATCTTTTAATTCAGAAAGATGTGGGTGAAAAAAGAGCAAATTGGATCACTGCTTTACAAGAATACGACCTTGAAATCAAACCAGCAAGCATTGTCAGAGGTCAAGGCTTCTGCAAAATGTTGGCTGGA